>KZ808186.1:191245-203718 GCA_000696205.2 Oncopeltus fasciatus | reverse complement strand
TAATTTTTGATGGGGTACATTGTTGTCCTTGCTCGTCTATCCCGGGACATTAACCCGTCCTCAGAGAGAAGCCCAGGTTAACCCACGATAGACTATCTGGTACCCATTTTCTCCTTATCCTAGGATAAGAAGGAGACTAGTCAGGGAGTCAAAGAGGGAGTGAGAGAGGGAGAAGAATGCCCGTACATTCACACCCTTGATATTTTAACGAAACTGGCTGGAGTAGGTCCCTTGGCTACCTCCTCTTGAGGCGTCGGGGAGGGTGGTCGGGATGAACGTGGGATGCCAAGGAGAGGACTAGAGGATTTGGATGTCCTTGGAGGTTTGTGTGGAACTTATCAAACCTGGAGCAGATGAGCTCGGAAACAAAAGGTACTTGCAATATATATATATATATACATGTGCGAAGTGAAACTGAGCCCACCACTGAGGAATAGCTCAAGCAGAACAGATTTCGCAAAGTCTATAAATTAGGCGTTAAAAAGAGTAAATAGAACTTATATATTATATCTAGGAGAGAGAAAAGGAATTTACCGAAATAAGTTTATATATAGAATTAAGTTTTTTTTTTAAATTTAATTCAGAACAGTAAAAATCGACGAAACCATGATATATATAATTTTCAATAGGCAATAAGAAAAAATAAATATGATACATAGTTGAAAACATTTTTTAGAAAAAGAATAGTTGATTTTCTAAAGAAAAATCTAATTCTAAAGAACTACTTATATATTTTTCATTAAGCTCATTATGGTGGACCCTACTATAGGTAATGTTCTCCGTTACCTAGGGATTCGGTTAACTGGGAACAATGAGTATCGATGCAACTTAATTATATTGACTGAGAGTATTTTTGAAAAGGAAACAAAGATAAGGCGGGAAATTGACAAAGGAAACATGGGATAAAAGGAATGTAACCCTGAGAGAATAATACGCACAAAAGATAAGGAAAGATCTCTTATTACATCCCCTCTTCCAATATTTACTTCTGCTCCTCCTCAAGGCTTATATCTCGTTCTGCAACAGAACAAGTTTTGAGGGATTTAAAATATAAGTTTTTTTGAAAAAAAAAAAAAAAAATCGGAAGTCAATGATCTTGTCAGCACTTATTAGGTCATCTGTACATATAAATTCGTTAGCCTGTGCTACAATTCACAATAACAAAACAATTAATATTATAAATATTCTGCCTATAAATATATATTCAACTATTGCGATGTCGATGGATATGGAATAATTATTTCAATAGCATTACTGTTTGCATTTTGATGAAGTTGCGTTTATCCCACAGAAGAAAAAAAAAACGCATTCTCGGTAAAAATTAAAGAATTAGTTATTTAAATAGCTAGTCTAAAATCAGACAAGGGGAAGGGGTATAATAATAAACCTATATTAAATATTTTTGTTGTTGTTATAGCATATTTGAGGGGAAAAAAATTGTAAGATTTAATGTTCATAACATTCTTATGAAAAGTGAATAATGAAGACGAAATCAAGGAAAGTAAAGTGAACGAGCCAAACACTCCTTTTTGAAGTATTGAAAATTAATTCCGTACTAGAGTTTCATTTTTCTAGTTATAGTTTCTGAAATAAGAAGAGTGCGAATAAGTTAAATTTGGAGAACGGCAAAAATTTAAAACCGTAACATCTACGTCATTATTAACATACCAATTAAATATATTGAACAAAATTGATAATGCCATTTTTTATNAACCTTTATCCTTTATTAGTTTTCATCATGAGTTATTTGTTAATTAAGAATGAAACCTTGAATGCTTGCAAACATCTCTCATTTTTTAAATTTAGAAACCAAATTCGATATTTTAGCTTTTAAATTAAATTAAAATTAAATGTTTTTAAAATTTTTCATTTTTACTCTAATTAAGATGAGGAAAGGCAAAATTTAAACAACCCTTCCTCCCCGTCATCTTAACAAGGTGCTACTCACCTCAAATGACAAAAACTCAACAAAGATGATATTACGATTAAGGAAGAGCAAACTTAATAATCGTTATGTCTTCATTGTTGACTTTTATCATTAGAGGTTAGTAGTACCTCATAACGCTTCCTAATACATAATTTTCATTCTTTTTAACACTGAAACATTAGCATGAACATTATCATAACTATTCTTTAATAACTATTAATTATTGGATAGCGGTACATTCAAAGGAAAAAGTACAGTAATAAACAGCTTGTTATTATACCATCAATTAGATTCCTGACCATATATTATTCACCATCATAGAGCATTGTTGTGAGATGAGGCCATACACCGAACGACATATGAACTCATCACAGTCCCTAGAAAAGTGGCCTTTACGATACCTGAGAGACTAATATAACGACTGATAACTCGATGCTCAATATGGCATTTTTTTTTAAATGCACATATTTGAGTTTGATTCGCACTTGATGCCAACACGAACAAAAAACAAAACAAATCTAGCAACAAGCATAACTTTATGACATCAAAATTATATTGATAATAATGAAACATTATTGAAGACCAGGTTTGAATAAGAGTCAAGAATAAGTCATCAGGAATAAAAAATATTTTTAGATTTATTATTAAATGTTGCATTCAGCAATATAGTAAAGATATAAATAAAAAAGAAAGAATAAGATAGAGCATAAATTGTTTTTCTTTTAATATCTGCAAATATAAATATTTTTCTTATTTCATTATTTTTTCTTCTGACCAAATGCTATAGAAGCCACTACATAACCAATTACTATGCTTTAGCGAATTGTGATAGGATATATTCATTAAAATTGCTATCACAAACTTTAAAAAAGTTTTTTTTTATATTTTCTCCGATCTTGTATGCTAGTAATCGAAAATGATGATTGAGGTACCGTAGCAAAGTTGTACCATCTCAGAATGTCACAAAGAAATTTAAAAAATATTTGAAAGCCGTTCTTGGTGATACATCTTATACATGTTAGACACTGTCAAATACAAAGAGGTTTATAAAATGAGAAAACCAGTCATATTTCCAAAAAAATATCAGGGAGGGGAAAGGCGTGAGAGATATGAATATAACCTACACTTGGTTGATGATGACGTCACTATAAATTCGTTAAGATCCATTCAACGTGACGTGGGCGTCACGCAAAAACTGCTCAGGGTGAAAAAAAAAATAGAAAAATGTAAAACAAAACCAAAAAAAGGAAAGGAAAATGCAGTTGAAATGCCTAGCTACATCACATAATTATTAAAAAAATGGACAATAATTTCGGCATAGTCATTTCTTCTGATTATCCTAATAGAAAAACCTTTTTGGTAATTAATGAGTGATTCTTTAGCTTATATCATCAAACCTTTTAACTCATATGACTATTGGCTAATTTAGAAGAAATACTTAGAAAAATTTATTTTATTTTCCCGAATTTTGGGAAGTGTAACAACTGCAAGCAAATGGTTTGACAATAAAATGAGCTTGATTAAACAGTAAAGGAGACACGCTTTCCAACATATGTCTCGGATTGTCAGAAAAGCCAGAAATAACCCTTAAAAAGTGAAAGATAAATTACGATATGTTATAATAACATATCGGTATCCAGAACGAGTTATGGATATCTCCTAGGAACAAGTATTTTCCATGAACTGTAAGGACATGTATCATCAAATTTTTATATCATTCCCGATGCTCGGTTAAGCATAAATTTGTGAACGATTTCTTCTTCTCTTTCCACTCCAGCGTTTTCAAAATGATATATATTTCTATAAATTACTGTTTTCTAGTAAATTATATTGTTGTGTAGGTTGAAGGACTTGGTGGGCTGGAAGAAGTTTTTTTTTTTTTTTTTTTTTGCGTGTTAGCCTTCCATTCAACCACTTAGGGTCATAGAGGAAGGGGCTATCTACAGGTTGCCTCCCTATTTTAAACACCCATGGCTCAGGACAAGCTTCTATATTATAAATAAGAGATTGACCTGGGCGGGATTTGAACCCGCGGCGTCAGGATTGCGAGACCCGTACGGATCCCCTGAGCCAGCCCCTGGCGCCCCGTAGAAGAAGTTTGATGAGGGTTGTGGAAAGGGTGGGTGGGTTGGGGATTTGGGTTGGCTGTAAAACAGGCCTTCCCAGAGAGTCTTCCGCCTCCGCCTGTCTAACAGCGCATTAACCCAGAACAGTCTTCCAGACAGAAGCAAACAAGGTCACTATTCCATCGGCTTTAGGTCTCCGCCGCTAAGAGCCCTGTTTGTGTGGAAGACTCCTTTTTGATGGCGCCATCCTTCGCTTTCCATCTCCAAACTCTTACTGAAGGATTCTGCCAGGCAATACAATTAATTTTAGTCATCCTCTTTCATGTGGGATTCCTTTTAAATAAGGAAAATGATAAAGCCTTTCTCTTCCTGACTATATCTTTATTCTTCAAGTATTTTTCCTTCGGAAAAACCAGATAGGGTTATGGAGGGAGGGGTTATCTACATGTATCTAAACATCTATGGCTCGGAGCAAGCTTTTACTTTTCGATAAAATTTTGCTCCGGACGGCATTTTAACCAGCAGTGCTGGTCTGGTCTATGAGGTATCCCAGCGCTTCAATTGATAACTTCGAAATAAAGGCAATGTGCTGAAGACAAATTCTAAATCACGTTACTATAAAAATTTTGTTGAAATAAGTTTTTCTCTGCAATTGGCTCTTTTTAAAGTAATGTAAAACAAAGCGTATCGGACATAACTCTATGCAGAAGTATATCAGGAAGATAATACATATGGAATTATAAATAAAAAAAAAGACTACCAGATATGTACTTAACTTATAATTTTAAGAGGGAAGCAAGGTAGCAGCAGAATTCATACCTAGAAACAAAAAAAAAAAAAAAATTAGTTCAAATGAAGAACTTTTTGACCGTAGATATTATTATTAGATGATTTTAGTTGTGGTTCGGTCAAGGTAGATCCGAAAATAATACAAATTTAAAAAAAGTGTATTTTTAAAAAAGAATATCTGCCAACGTTTCGGCTTACATTGTAAGCCATCTTCAGGGGTGCCTATCATGAAGACGAGAGAGGACGCCATGTCCCTGTGTTCACATTTCCATGGTCAGTCATGTCCTGTATGACAGGACGTTCTCTCTCTTCTTCATTATAGGCAGCCCTGAAGATGGCTTACAATGTAAGCTGAAATGTTGGCAGATAATCTTTTTAAAAAATACACTTTTTTTAAATTTGTATTTTTTCTTTTGGATCTATCTTGACCGAACTCCTACTAAAATCATCTAATAAAAAAAATCAGTTTATAATGCAAAATAAAACTGCTTAGGCACGACAAAGATAAAAAAAAAGTGTATAAAGCTTCTGAAATTTGTTAAGATAAAGAAAATGGAGTAAATGATGATTAATTTTCAAGAAAATAAATTATCTCTAAACTTTCATCATGACAGACATACTAAGGGCCCCTGTATTTTCTTGTTGCGAGAATTCTTCTTTTGGGCCACTAACAAGATTAAACGAAATAAAGCAGGCTATCGCAGTTGAAATGGCAGGTGTTTACTGNAAAGATTTATTTGTTTATTAAATCTTTTTTGGCATATACTTATTTCTATATACAGTACCGAACGATGCCTTTTCACATTCCAAAAAGTATGTACTATTCGCTTTTATAATAAAAGAAGCATAATTTAAGAAAAAACCTTTCATTTAACATAATCTTATTCTTTTGAATCTGGATTGACCGAACTCCTACTAAAATCATCTAATAAAAAAATCAGTTTATAATAAAAATAAAAAAATTGCAAAATAAAACTGCTAAGGCACGACAAAGATGAAGAAAAAGTGTAAAAATGCTTCTGAACTTTGTTAAGATAAAGAAAATGGAGTAAATGATGATTAATTTTCAAGAAAATAAATTATCTCTAAACTTTCATCCTGACAGACATACTAAGGGCCCCTGTATTTTCTTGTTGCGAGAATTCTTCTTTTGGGCCACTAACAAGATTAAACGAAATAAAGCAGGCTATCGCAGTTGAAATGGCAGGTGTTTACTGGGCGTACACAATTATCATTTGATTTTTATTGCACTAATGTCAGTCGTGACATTTAAAACAGGTAATAAACTTAGCTAAAATAAAATTTTATCTTGAGTATTTAAACTGTTATAGCATAATGAGAGAGGATGACACTACATTATAAACGAACACTATTTTAAAATCATAACATATAATTTTTTGCCGAAAGCCAGTAAATATTTGCCAACACATAAGATATCGTTAAGGAATTTATTTCACAACAGAACAAAGTAAAGTTCTCTTGAATGTCTTTCAGGATTGATATACAAATTCACATCCACTGATTTGTCTACAATAACCTACAAAATTAAATATCAGTGCTTATTCTTATATTTAAACTGAAATTCTAACACTTAGGGGAAGGGAGTAAGATACTTAGAGGTAAACATAAAATAACTAATACCCTAGGCAAGATTTATAGATAAAGATATTTTTTTTGCAATTTTGCATGTTATTTTTGGCCATTCCTTGTTTGCTCTGTGCTTTCTTCGACTAATAATTTGTAATAGAAGATATAAACAAATAGCAATTAAAATTTTTTTAGATTTATTAAAATAAAGTACAGAATAAAATTTGTATCCGGCAGGTACTTCCTCCGAGCGCTCTTCATTTATTCTAAGATGATTTAAGTTGGGGTTCGGTCAAGGTAGATCCAAAAAACACAAATTTAAGAAAATGTATTTCTTAATAAAGGATTATCTGCCAACGTTTCATGAAGATGGCTTACAATGTAAGCCGAAACGTTGGCAGATAATTTAGAAAATACACATTTTTAAAATAGTATTTCTTGGATCTACGTTGACCGAACCCCAACTAAAATCATCTTAGAATAATATCTACGGTGAACAAAGCTCTTCATTTATATGTTTTACGGTACCTCTTCGGCTATAGTTATATTTCTTAACAGTACTTAAATACTAGAATGATTAATTGCTTGCAACAACTGGTACTTTAGTGCAACTAATTGTAATCCCATTACAATTATTAACTGAAGTTATCAACCAATCAATAAGAACTGGATAAAGAGAAATAATTTTTTTTTTTTTTTTCTGAATTAACTCTTTATTAAAAAAAAAATTATCTGTACATTAGAAAGAAAATTAGCTTATTTTATTCATTCCAATTGAGCAAAGTACAGTATTTATTTTTGTAATGAAACACTAATGAAATAAGAGCAGAAGATTTCTAGTTAACAAAAGACAATCATTTATTTAGCCTGAAAACATTCTCTTCAAACATCAATGGTAATGAAATTAATGGTAGTTTAGCCGTTCTTTAATTTCCCAGCCGGTTGTTAATTGAATTACACCGAGCAAATAAACAAGAAAACTACCAAGGAAATGTATAGTTTTCTTGGTGCCCGACACACAAGCAGACATTTGGTAAGTCTACGATGTTTTGGTACGTCTACGCAGGTCGAGCCGGAGCCGGTCTAGCTAGCTTCCCCAGCCGTTAGAGTACGAGCCAGCCCGCCCACCGCTTGACCCAGCTCACCTACGGCCGGCCGTCTGCTCGGGGAATCATTCTCAAGCTGAATCTCCTTCTGAGGGAACAGTGTGTCGTCCCTACGAGGCCAGTAGAGGTAGTACAAAAGGTACTCTTTAGTATCAGGGCTATATAAAATACGCTTTCATCTTTCCACGAAGCCCAGTGAATTCTCATTTGCAGATGACTTTTAATCTAACTCATCTGTGTGTCCTCAGGAATGGATACTCCTTCTACAGTGAGCAACACAGCAACAGTCCCAGCTATTGCTAGTTAAATCTGCTATTCACCTTCGGTTCTTATTCTTGAAACGTTTGTTTACTTGGATGAAGTCTCTAAATCTTCTTTCTCGAAATAAACATTTTAAATTCATTACACAAAGATTTATTTGTTTATTAAATTTTTTTTGGCATATACTTATTTCTATATACAGTACCGAACGATGCCTTTTCACATTCCAAAAAGTATGTACTATTCGCTTTTATAATAAAAGAAGCATAATTTAAGAAAAAACCTTTCATTTAACATAATCTTATCTTGATTAATCCTCTAGTTGAATAAGATGTATTAATTTATTTTATATGTGTAATTGTTAAAGACCGTTTCGTTCGAGTAAATTTTTTTATTTTGACTTACAATATAAATCCACACCAGTACAATGTGGTATCATCAGAAGATCGTGCAAATATAAAATAAATAAAAAAACAGGAGAAAATAAGCATAAGGGAATGCGTACCCCGTGGTGGCCACCCTAGGAGTAAATTAATTAATTGCTATTTAAGTAATTTTGGTGTGAGCTTTTGTGTGAGCAATTAGTAAGCATGATGAATTAGATTTGGTTGTAAAATTTTAATGTGCACCTACTGAATGATCAGAAATTGATTATTATTAGATTCAGAAATTGAATTTATTATTTAATTATTTCTAAAGTAATGATTCATAGATATGTAGAAATTGGAATGGCAAAAAATATGTCGAATCCAAAAAATAGTGAAAATGTGAGCCCCTATTGTTTTAATACATTCATTTAACTAAAAAAACAAAACAAAAAACATTGTTTTCAACGACTTAAAAATAATTTTATAGCAAATAAGTAGCAGTAAAATAATGACGACGTAGTAATAGGATTTGTCAAGAAATGCAAGGGAATAGAATAAAAAAATCTTACCACCTCAGACTCGAACCATGGTCTCCTGCTTTTTTATTCTATTCCCTTGCATTTTTTATTTATAATTAACTTGGAATTAAATATCACAACTAAAATAAGTATTTAAAAAAAATAAGATTTGTCTTTCCCATAATTTTTTACTCAATCATTTTCGGCTCTAATGAGAGCCTTGAGGAACTCGAAAAAAGGGACCTAGAAAAAATACTACACACTTTGTTGAAGAACTGAAGATGGCTCATTGGAGCCGAAAACGATTGAGGGATAATTATGGTGAAAACACTTCTTATTATTATTTTATCCTAATGACGAAACCCACAATCTAGCTTAACTAATATGAATATTGTAATAAGTTTACAAAATTAAGTACAAGTATTTTTATTCAAAAATAAATTAATGTACCTGATTTATAGAAACATACAGCTATTTCTTGAAAAGCATTATTCGGATGAGCTGAATGAAGATAAGGATCACCCTTAGTGAGTCGGGTACAAGAGGAGTCCTGGACAAAGTCGACGAATGCATGTAAGGACTGCCATTACGAAAGCAGGGGGAAGATGGTCGTACGCCGGAAAAAGCTGGAAGCCAATTGATTTGGAAGACGCGAAGCTGGAATTCGGCACGGTGGAGTCTGGAGGGGGGCACGACCACTGGCCTGGAAAAGGGGGGCTGTTCCTCTCCTGAATTGAAAGGATGTCTGCAAGAAGAGCAGGATGTGGAGACCTGGTCCTCCAACTCTTCAGTAGAACCATGTCGGCACTTCAGTAATAATCCTTCATGATACCCCAATGAATGGTCATATCTTTGAAATGTTAAGTTATGCCATTGAATCAATAAACAATACACATTAGTACGCATTGTGTAATTTTCATTTCCATCAGACTGCTATACATACATAAATGTGTATTGTGCCTTAAAAAAAGATATTACTCTTGAAAAACAAGGTAATATTAATTATTAGCGCTAATAAGAACCAGCAGTCGATGAGTACTCAAAAAAAAATTAATTATTAAAATAATACTCGCATTTATTTACACATTACTTAAACCCATCACATAAACTAAACGAATGTCTAACCTTATAGTTTGATAAATTTTTATATTTAAATTTTTGTTGTCCAAAAATCCCAATACTTACAGAACTTTTAAATCTTATAAACAAATTTGGATTGAGTTCAATTTATCTAAAGTTAATATTATATCCACTGTAGCAGCGAAAAAACTTTTTTACTCTAATTTGACAATTTGGATATATATATATCCCACTCGTTTTTGTCGGATTTCGTACAATAACGAACTTATATGTGAAAAACTGGCCTCTAATCTAGAACGACACACAAACACAGCGACACACATTATAATAAAAAAGCAGTTAAAGAAAAGTTTTTGTTTAAAAATTAGAAAAGGAATTACTTCCCTTTCTTTGCCTTAAAAAAATAGAAAAGGAATTAGAAAAAATACTTGTATCCATGTATGACAATGAAAGTTGAGGTATAAACAATTCATAGTAAGAGGTAGAGCTGCTTAAACAAAAAAAAAAACAACAACATTATTCTTGTAATAATTGATCTCTCTAACTACATTCTAAATTGCGAATTCAATTAAATTAATATACGAATAAATTATTAAATACCAAAACGGAAAGAATAGTACTTTAGAGGAATGGTTAAACAAAACAATTGTTATTTGTTATCTTATTGAACATACGTTATATGTTATTTGTTATGGAACATTAAGGTTTCCATAATAATAAAACGAATATAAAAGCATTTAAAGATGAGAGAGTAGCACTTCAAAGCAAGTCAGGTCAAAATTTCAGCGAATTTCTGTTTAATTCAAAGTTGTGGAAAAAATAGACTGACGAGCTTTAGACATTTAACAACATTTTAAGAAAAGCACGAAAATCCCTTACTAAAAACAAGTCGAGTTTACATCCAATCTATACGGTTTTAGGCCCCAAGGACCCATTTTTAGTAATTTCACCGGGATGCCTATGGTTGGGTGGATATATGGATGAAACTCTATTTTTGTAAATGCTCAACGTAATCGAATGTATGGAGATATGAGTATATAACCAATAGAAAAATAGAAAAAAAGTAATGAATAAATTGATTAATTTTTAATATTTTTAAAAAATCAAAGACATGAGAGATGTAATTAAGAGAAAGCTATTAATTTATATAAAGATCTGGATCATATAAGGCTAAAATTAAATATATCATTAAATCAAATCTTATCTAGATGTATTTTCAGTATGATTCTTTTCCATTCTCTCTCAATTTTTTCTCTCTCATAAATTACATAAGAAATTAATAGTTTTCAAGCACAAAGAAATTACTATGTCCAACCACATAATAACTAATTATTATGATTACCACATAATAATTCGCATTAACAATACATTGTACCTCACCATGACCTATTGCTAAAAATTTCTTCTTCTTGAACATATCTTCCCGCTTTTAAAAATATCTCCCTGGCGTTAATGACCAAAGGTTGACACGCCGTAAAAAAAACAAAAAACAAACATTTCACCTAAGTGTCAAATACTCCTGATTTTTAGAACAAACCCTACTAAATATGGAATTTACAATATGCTATTTCTAATAAATTAAACAACTAATTACTAATGGCTTCTAAAAGTGTTATTTAAAAAAATAAGATATTAATGATAATTTTCTAAGAATATGAATTAAGCATTGAAGTAAAAAAAAAATTTTTTTTATAAAGAAAACTAGCTACAGAGGAAATTATAAATTTTTATTTTTATCTAAATGGGTTGGAGGAATTATAAAAATAGTAGTTTAACTAATGGTGAGAGAGTAAGGGAGAGGAGAAAAGGAGGCATTGAGACGGGAAGGACAATCCAGACCGCAGGAGCGCTATTGTGAACCCCCCCTCCCCTCCTCTTGGGGTGTTCCGACCACAAATCCCCGAGGGTATCCTGACTCCAGAACTCTTGGCTGGAGGCGGCCGGATACATGGGAACCAGTAGAAGTAGGCGGTCTGTGCTGCCAGCAGCCTATAGGAAAGCGCCGATACTTACAACCCTTACAGGAACATTACCGCTAAGTACAGAGCTAAGTATCTGAGCGGTGTTCAGAACGATTCCCACGGGTGTGCGTTATCTTCATGTCAACGGAAACTGACGATGTGAGGACCAAGGGGCCGTTGATAACACTTCTAGAGAACTACTGATGATATCGAGTACTAGTAAATCATAAATATCAGGGCTGTCGTCATATTCTTTCATCGGGAGCTTATATATTATTAATGACCTTATGGGCTTCTCAGTTCTAGAGAATTATCTACAGAGAGTAATGTTTATAAATAAATTAAATTATCTAATGGGTAAAATATGTTCTGTTTTAAATCAAAGATTGCTAGATATATTTGCGATTATATGTCATATACATGTGTAATAACAATAACATATACAAATTAGATATAGTTATATATCTTTATATAAATTATTATTAGTTCTCATTAAGTACACAAGGTTTTTAATTCAAGAATACAATTACAAATTTAGTATACATTTTTATAATATATTAATATTGCATATATGTTGTATGTCATATTTCAGAATGTTGTAATAAAGCTTTGCATCTGACATTTTCACATTCCACTATAGAATTCTTCCTCAAAATTCAGTGGGTGACCTTTCCATGCACCCCAATCCATCCAGTATTACCCATCCTGATAATCCACCACGTCGTCTGTGTATGAAATGGCCGCGTGACCTCCTCATTACCAACACTTCTTTAAAATAATATGGAAAAAGGAAAAAAAAAAAAAAAAAGA
>KZ808186.1:171995-189238 GCA_000696205.2 Oncopeltus fasciatus | reverse complement strand
ATATATATATATAATTTTTGCATGTAAAGTCTTTTACTAATGGGAAAGCTATAGTCGGTGTATGGCTTTGAATGCTTTCATTGGTTTGTGAATGTGAATTTATTGTTACACAAGCACAGAAAAGAGAAAGCAATGCTTTGCTCTGTTCTTTTATCTTAGCCATTGTGAAATGATGGTCTAGCTGCTTAATGTGTTTGTGTGAATTTAATATGCCTAGGCTCAAGGACACACAGACACATCCTGTACGACGATATTTTACAATATGGATTATGGAAGAATGGGTAACTAACATTCATTAAATCTGTCAACGCTCGATAGAAAAATGCGCCACGAAGTGTCTGCAGCAAGTAGCGGTCCACCTTTGAAACACACTCTCTTGGATGTTTACCATCCCTCCAAGGCGTTATGCAGATAGAGTCCGCATAATTGAGGCAAGGGTGTCGACAGAAACAGAGGATGAGATCACAACATTCCTCATGGAAATAGAAGATACGAGATGCTACAAACACGATGCTAATAGCAACTTGCAAATCAAGCAGCTCTTTAATTCCTTCTTTTGATTCTACATTCTCCTTCAATTTAATTTCTCTATTGCCTAACAAATCTTCAAAATGGGGACCTTCTGATTTAATCCATATTTATAAAATCAGGAAAGTTATAAATTCATATCCATGTGATAAAACTACCGGCAACCTTGGTCCTTAAATAGAAAGTAAGTAAGCTTAAGGCAAGACATTTAAAAGAAATGTTTAATTTAAAGCCTCATAAATTATTATGCATGTAAATTACTTTTATAATAACACACTTTGTAAATAGAACGCAACATTAAAATTGGTTTATTTTTACCTACTCTAGAATTCACATTGCGTTCTCTTTGAGGTTACTTTTAGGTCAAAGAATACAGTATAAAGGTTAACTCAATTTCAATATTAATATACTTATATATATTAATATATTAGAAGTGGTGAGCATCTTTAAAATATATTTTTTTAAATCTACAATTAATTACAACCAACAAACCAAAAATACTCGAATAGAGATTTAGCTTTCTCCTTTAGAAAATTTTTTTTTTCAATTTTTATTCATTTTTCAGGTTTTTAGAAGTAGTTTTAGGATAAGGGTAAAAAAATCAAATAGCCTCTTCTTCTTCTTCTTCTGCAGTACAGGATGAATAGGATAAGTCCAAGAACAGTACCTTGAAGAACTCCCGCTTCAAATTGGTAGTAGTAATNCACATTCACATTTATCACAAAAGCAGGGAGCCAGTCTTCTACTGGTAAGGTACTGTAATCCTGACCCGAAGGTCCTAGTGGTTCATTGCTCAGAGCGCACAGTAAGTTTTTTTAAATTTTTTTGGTGCTTCTGCTTGTAATGTCCCAGATTATTCCTGGTGTGGTCCCAGGAAACGCTCATTCCTTGTCGGAAACCATTTTTCATTGAATGGAAAAGTCAGAAGGCGAGAACGAGGTCGAGAATAGATACATACCTAACATGTACTTCCCCCTTTGGTCTATGTGTGACCGGTTGCATTTTTATTTTTGTAGTATAATTTGTACTAGTTTGTACTTGTACTTGTACAAACAACTATAGTTTGTATAGTTTGTACTTATAGTTTGTACTAGTTTGTACTTGTACTTATAGTTTGTACTTTGTACTTATAGTTTGTACTTATAGTTTGTACTAGTTTTTACTTGTACTTATAGTTTGTACCTATAGTTTGTACTTAGAGTTTGTACTTATAGTTTGTACTTATAGTTTGTACCTATAGTTTGTAATTATAGTTTGTACTTATAGTTTGTATAGTTTGTACTTATAGTTTGTAAAGTTTGTATTTATAGTTTGTACTTATAGTTCGTACTATAGTTTGTACTTATAGTTATAGTTTGTACTTTGTAGTAGTAGTAGTAAGCTACTACCTAATAATCGAGTAATTTAAGCGAAAAATCGAAATGAAACCCAATCATAATTAAACAGGATGAAAGACATTGAAATATGACAGTGTTTGCCAGTGATAGGAATTTGAAGAGGCAATCAATGGGTTACCTAGTCATCCCCAATAAGTAATCCATCAGTCAATTACGTGTGGCGTCAGTTAGTGTGGCGAGAAGCTACTGCATATTCATGAGGTGAAACTCTATCATACAGTCAGCAGGGAACTTCTATTGTGGACCAAGCTTCCGCTTTCGAATCAACAATTCCTCCGATGTGTCAGAGCATACCAATCGACCTGAGAGCATTTCTACAGGTAGGGGATCGAGTCTTGACAATATTGTCTAAAGCATAGGTATATTTCTCATTTAATTCGTTTTTTTTTAATGGAAGATAAGCTATTGAAATCAAAATGAAAAACATAAATAATGTATGTAAAGTTTTTTCCGGGTTGGACCGTGTAAAGTTTTTGATGGTTGATGGTTTTTGATGGTTCATGCCATTCTCTATTCAGCCCTGAAGAAGCCATCACAGGATGTGCGAAAACTCGGCAACCATCAAAAACTTTACACGGTCCAACCCGGAAAAAACTTTACATACATCTGATGACTGTGGAAGCCTACGTGAACATCTTACCAACCTGTACGGGNCCCTGAAGAAGCCATCACATGATGTGCGAAAGCTCGGCAAATAACAACAATTTGACTCGGTCCAACCCGGAAGATGAAATGGTAAATACATCTGACGGCCGACGAAGCCTACGTGAACATTAATAATATTGTTAAAAATGCTGATTTAAATGAATTTTTAAATATGAAGGAAAATAAGCTGTTGTTGAATGATTTGCAGCCTTTGGTTTTAATGATTTAATGTCAGTTGACTGACTTTGTGTAGTAAGTAAGGGTAGGTCATAGAGTCTACAACCCCTACATTTTAGTAATAGTAGCCAAATTCTTAGTCCTAGAGAAATCTGCTCGAGTCATACCACTAATAGCTTTTCACATGCCAGAATTACCACTCCGACTTCCATTCTGCAATTTAACCCTTACTCCTACTCCTAACTTACAATTCAATTACTCACATCATTAGGCGGACAGGTTATTTGCAACATTCTCTTCGCCGTTCTGTCTAGAGGTGCTTTGTTTTTGTTCCGTTTTTGAAACCGGTTCATTTTATATTGCTCAAAATGTTATTTTGTTGGAATAAATGGATTTGTTTAAGTCGTGGATTAATGAAACGTATTTTAAATAATTTTTTTGACTATGAGTCATAAAGATTAATTAACTCATTTAATTTTCCTTAAGCCTCACTTTAACTAAAATTAAATCTAAAAAATAAAGATCCAGATAGAGCCATGAGATACAACAATTTGACTAAGAACAAATCACATAATGATTTAATAGCTACCAATAGTTTAATATTTGTAAGAAATAATAGAAAACGTTGAAATTATTTTTCCCTTTCACACAAAAATAATATTACTGGAAGAATAATATTCAAGACGGCAGAGATGGAAAATTTCTACAGCACTACAGCGAAACTTTTAATCTCTATTCATTAGTGTAAGACTTTCAAACCAAAGAATAAGCATAAGATTTTCATGCCTTAAGGATTAAGAATTATTAAATCATATTAATATTATATGTTTTCTGTTGGGGTTCGGTCAAGGTAGATCCAGAAATAAAATTTTAAAAATTGATATTTCTTAAATTGTATTTTTTGGATCATTCTTGAACGAACCCAAACAAAAAACATATACTAATAATCTCTACGGTCAACAAACTCTTCATTTGAACATATTTGCTTAATTTTTTTTAATTTTAAGTAACAATCTAAAGGAAAAAATAATCTTTATATGCTTTTGAACAGNTAGATGTCTTCTGTTGGGGTTCAGTCAAGGTAGATCCAAAAATAAAATTTTAAACATTTATATTTCTTAAATTGTATTTTTTGGATCTTTCTTGACCGAACCCCAACAAAAAACATCTACTAATAATCTCTACGGTCAACAAACTCTCCATTTGAACATATTTGCTTAAAATTTTTAAATTTTAAGTTACAGTCTAAAGGAATAAATAATCTTTATATGCTTTTAAAAAGTAATGACTAATTATTCTTTTATATTGTGCTCAGATGAATATATTATCAAGCATTTTACTAAGCAATTTACGCAGACAGTGTAATTACGCCACGTCAGTGGGGAAAGAGGATTAAAGCGAACTTTAAATATGAATACATTTAAGATATTTATAGATTAAATATAAAATGGACGACTCTTGGTCCATATATAACTATAACAAGGCGGGGCGAAAAAGTCGTTCTACAGGTCACCATCCCCGCCGTGGCGACAGGCAGGAAGTTGTCGCCTGGCAGGGGCCCAACATTCCCTGAATGGCCCAGTGCCTCACCCCGGCCATCAATCATCTACCAGAGAGATTTACACTGCAAGATGACTTCCTCTACCGACCTCGCCTAACATGGCACAGAGTCCTCCTACCACACGGCGTCCGCATGGAGTGAAAGTACCTTTCGGCGAGGATACTCTTCCCATACCTTCGTCTTCATAACCCACGGACGTTCTCTTACGCGGTTTTACATTATCTTGTGGGAGAAAAAGTGGGGACACCTGAAATATTCTTCAACTTCAAGATGCATTCTGTTAAAAATAAAAAACATTTTATAATTTGATTACAATGAAAAGTAAAAATGACATTCAATCACATCAAGAGAGAAATGACACTATGCTCCAGTTATTTACAGACTATTTCCCCAGGAGTTTACGGGGCCATCTTCGTTTGAGTCGATGTGGAGGTTGTAGGGGTGAGAGTTGGAAGACAAGGTCTGTGCTAGTGGATTAGGATGGTATGACACACTTGGCAATTAAAGAATTATAAAAATCGTGTTTTTCTAACTTACTATAACAAAATAAATCACCACCTAGAGATTTTTAAATTTATTATCGCCTTGCTAAAATATATTGGTCAATTTTATTCATGGGAGCCGTGATACTAATACTGATAGGTCTCTAATGAGGAGATCAAATATGCAGCCCCTAATTCTGATTCAGCGGAACCGTTAGAAATTTTAAAATTTTATGCGTAACGCAATTTACTGATTTTTACCAATATTACATGTATCTGAGTTATAAGTAGCAGAAATCAAAAGCTGTGGAAAGCTGACCAAATGGTAGAGTGTGGAGGGGAAGGGAAGTTCCATGGTGAACCACTTCATGTTTGACAAGTTAGTCCTGTCCAGTGTGTCGCGTGTTCTCGGCAGATAATGTTATCGACACGCGAGAGGGGGGAACCACATCGCCGTTTCCAGTACACACCGAACGCCCCTTAACCCGTTAACATTTAGTTATAGGGCCACTCGCGATCTGTAGTGGCAATGGAACGTAGCTACCTGTAACATCTAGCGGGGAGGATAGGAGTAGGGGTGTGCACATCCTGTAAATGTATGTAGATCTAATTGTATTGAAGCTGCAAATATATTGTTAATCATTTATTATTATATCTATAAATGTTTAATGTATGAAGAACTTATGTTAGAAAATAAGTGAAGAAATAACAAATAATAAAATTTAAGGTCATAACGAAATCTGTAATTTTTCTCGCTCCGTTAGATATTATGTTTGAGTATGTGTTTTGTTTCTTTGTTCCGAGGCAAATATCATCGATAAATAAAAGCTTTTACTGGATGTTTAGAATGGTATAACAATCTGTTTACAGCCCCTTCCTCTATAACCCTAAGTGGTTTGAAAGGGAGACTAACACTTTAAAAAAAAAAAAAAAATTAACTTAGAAGCAACTTAAACTTTTTTTTTTTATAGATCTTCATCTCTTTCTATTCAAGAAAAGCTAAAAAATATGGTTCGTTCAATATTATATATAGATATATATAAATGCATACATTAGTCTATTTTACAAGATAGAGGGAGAATATAGGGGGTTACACATCACAATTAAACACTTAGGAGTGGAGGTTTAAGTGTACTGTAAATTTTAAATTTACGGTTTAGAGGGCCTAGAAGCTTCTTAAATATTTTATTAAAAACTATTTTTGTTAAATGTTGTACAACATGAACTTTAAAAATTTATTTGGTGGTTGGTTGTTCGTCGAGTATTATGCTGGATAAATTAAGAGAAATTCTAAAGGCCAGGAATTNTCTCAATATATATATATAAAATTACACAATGGTTATTGAGTGCTTTATTTTTCTAAATTCTAGCCGACACCCTGACCAATTTCTCCAGTTCAGAAAATTATATTTACCGCCTGTTGTTGCCTATAAATTTTACACAAAGATTGACGCAAATAATAACAGAAATATTGATAATTTTTCAATTTGACCTCCAATACCTCTAGATTTCATTAAAAATTTAATTAATAGAACAGTTTGCAATAGAAGAAGTAAATTTCGAATTTGGTTTCATTATTAAGTATTAAGTCCTTCGCGCAGGAGATGAATATTTTCCATATTTAATTTAAGAAGGAAATATAATTTACAAACCCGAGATACAAAGTGCGTAAAAGTAAGATTGCTAAACGAGGGTCGCTTACAGTCCTTCATGATGGTCTCTTCGTTGAACTTTAGCGCGTTTATTAGACATAATAGGTTCGCACGATACTTAATGAACATTTCTTGCTTTGAAATTTAACTAGAATGGGTAGATTCAAGAAATTTAATAGAATTTCCTCACGTTTACAACATTTAAAATATTGAGCTAAATTCGATATTTAAGCTTCTTTTTTATAAACCGCCAGACGAGTTTTAATCTTAAGGGTAGAAGGGGGGAGAATGAGGTAGATCAAAATTTAAAATCAAATTACCCGAAAGCTGCATATCCTATAGTCTCAGAAAGAAGAGGTACAAAAGGATAAAGAATAAGAAGCTGGCTCAAACAAGAGAGAGTGGGGACTAAGGGAAGCTTTAGAAGGGTTAGAAATAGACTTTCAACCCCGCAACGGAAGAATGTATTCATGGCTATTACGGTAATCTCTCTAACAGCAAGAGAGTCCTTTTACTCTCAGCATGCTACACAATTTATATTAATGAAACCCAACAATCAGTACTAGAGCACTAAATCTCCCTCAAACTTGAATATATGTCGTATTATAAAACTAATTTAATTCGAAAACTAATATTGAAGGAGCTCTGTGACTTGTATTGTTGTCGTGGTTTACTATACTCTCTACTGACGGCACCAAGCTCCACTTCATCGGAAATTTATGAGAGTCGGACACGAGATCTCTTTAATCGAGTCCACAGGAATGAGCAGCGGAAGGAAATAGTTCATAAAGACGGGCATTCAATTTGGTGAAAAGAAAATGGCTATAATCTTAACTTTGGGAAGATGAGGTGTACGGAAAAAAAGAAAAAAAAGTCGCACTTGCAATTTGTTCATCTCCACCTTCCGTTCACACGATAAATCATAATTTTATAAATATTATTTGTGGTATTTAATCCCACGTAAATTTGACTAATTTTTAGTGCAAGGGAACATAATAAAAAATCTAACTGTCTCAGCCAGGACGCGAACCTGGATCTCCTGCTACCCGGGCCAGTGCATTTACCAATTATGCTACCGAGACCAGTCTGATAAGTTATTAAATTCCCCGCACAAGTGTCGAAAGTCCAACCTCCGAGGCCGACGAATATATCGTCTTATGCTCGGAGGAGCTGACATTGTCAAGCTGTTTAAATGACTCTCGCTATTACTTTTTTTAGATTTTAATTTTATAAACATTATTTTATAGAATTATTTATAATTATTAATACTGCGGGGAATTTAATAACTTATCAGACTGGTCCCGGTAGCATAATTGGTAAATGCACCGGCCCGGATAGCAGGAGATCTAGGTTCGTGTCTTGGCTGGGACAGTTAGATTTCTATTTTGTTCCCTTGCACTAAAAATCAGATAAATCATAATGAAATGCAAATGTGCAATACAAAGATTAGATAAAGAAAATATGTTTATGAGTTTATCTGAAAATATACCTCAATCTTAATAGTTTTATTGCGATTCTTAGCGCTGCATGACATTATAATAGAAATATGATAGAGGCAATACTTGGACGCTGAAACTTCGGACGGAGGAGAAATGCCAGAGGACTAGGATATCCATCTAGGAAAGGAATCCTCTCTTCCAGGCAATGAAAGATGGAGGAAGTGAACGCGGTCGCAGATATGTGAGCATGCTGGGAGTGTAGTGGCTCGTGTTAAAGGCAGCATGAAGTCCGGTGTGAAATAGCACCTCGTCCACGGGTAATCCGAGGAGCCGCGACTTATTGGCAGCTAAGTCCTCACAGACCCAACAGAATCTTCAGATAAAGTCACAGAAAAGACAGATATAAGCACAGAAAGTCGTAATAAATCTGTAAGACTTGTGTTGCCGGATGTGCTTTCTCAACTTAAGTATTAGCATAGTTGTAAATCTTATAAAAGATTCAGAAGCAAAGTAATAAAATATTACATATAAACTATAAAGGGAGAGTTTTTTGACCGTAGATATTATTATTAGATGTTTTTTTTGTTGTTGAGGTTCGGTCAAGGTAGATCCAAAAAAATATTAATTAATGTTTTAATTTTTTGATAGCTTTATTAATAGTTTGTTATCTGCATGTTGCGTTCTCCTACAGAGCTTACTTTACTCATACTTTTGATATCATATTACATTATGGTATTTCTATATTACAATATCGTAAATTATTATTGTATTCTCATGACATTGTATTTCAACAGCCCTGAAGATGGCTTACAATGTAAGCCGAAACGTTAGCAGATAATCTTTGAAAAAAATACATTTTTTTAAAAATTGGTATCTTGACTGAAAACCAAAAAAATCTAATAATTAACTACAAAGCTTTTATATACGTCATTTAAATTTGAAAAAAGTATATTTTTTTCATTGTGTTCTTAAAAACTTACTTCTAACTACAAGTGAATTGAAATTTTTTTTTCTTAATTTGAGTTTCATTTCTTAAAAAAAAAGGTTAAAATTAGTGCCCGATCAAAATTAATGGTGTCCTAAGTGACGCTATCAGTCTACTTAATGAGATATTATCAATAGAATGGCGGAACATTGATAATAGCTCTTTATGTAGCTATTATTTATCTTTTAATGAATGTTGGAAACATTAAATTCAAAATAAAATGCGAAAAGATTGTAGTCTGTAAAATATAAAAAGTAACTAAAGTGCTAGAAGCAGGAGTTCAATGAACTCAACGAATTCCACAGTATTTCAGCTACTATTTGTTTCTAACCTACCATGTTACTATCCAAACTTATATAATGTTTTATAAAGAAATAAATCTGCCTTGAGTATTATTACTTAAACTAAGTGTTACGCCCGCTACATCGAAAAAATATCTTCTGCGCTTGACATTTTAAGTAACCGCCCGTTCCCGCCCATCTGTATAAAATGTTACTAGTACATAACTATATTTTGGTAATTTATTTTTCATTATAACATTCGTTGAACTTTCTTAAGCCAAGTTATACTACAATACTCAGTTTTCTGATATCCGGAAATATGCTAAGGAGTAGTTGAAAAAAATTAAAATTAAAAAAAAATGCATAAAACGGGAAAGAACCTAACGTTGAAAAAAAAAAAAAAAAATCCAATTTTGGTCCGTGAAGCAGAAAGCATACCGTGGCATCAAGGTAGAGAAGAAGGAAGTAAAAAGAAGAAAATAAATTATTTAATATAATCTGGTTATTCCAGCCACCAATCTTCCACAATTGAATGGCTACCCCCCCAAAAAAGTCGTAACTCTCAGAAAATGAGAAATTTAGTTATATAAAGATAAAAAAGTTATATCTGAGTCGATAAATCATTTTCATTTATGAAGCAGTTGGTATTTCACTATAATTTCTATGGCCCGTGAAAAATAATGATTATGTTCATTCGCAATGGCTAATTAGCGTTTGAAAACAAATTTATTTTAAATAAATAATTAAAGCTAAGATTAAATCACGCTTTTGAATCAATCAACATGTATTTTGTGTAAAAACAGTACAATTGTATAAAATCATTGAAAATAAATTATTCCAACACCAATTATTATATTTCACAGATTGGATAGTATTAATTAGGAGATAAACATTGTCTGTCTTAATTGGGATATTGAATAATCTAATAATTGGAAACTATTGGAATGCAAATTCACGATTTTTATCACTAACAATTAGTTTAAACTGAAACAATCTCAGGAATTTGCTTAGTTTAAGCTGCCGTAAGTGATAGATTTTTTTTTTCATTATGCTTCTTCTATTCACTTTCTGTCTTAGTTTTCATGTTTGTGATATGTTTTCTGTGTTTATGTGCGTGCTTGTGCTCTTGCGGACACAATATACTTTTGAAAATGTGAGGAAATGAAAGAGCATTCTTACACACACGGCTCAGGACATGCTTTTATCGATTTTTATTTTTTTATTTTTATTTATCGATAAAAGTTTGCACAGGGGATTTTGAGACCAGAACGGACCCCATGAGCTACTCTGGTGCCTCAATATAATTATTCATTCAATTATGTATCAGGTCAGCAGAAATTGCTAGAAGATTAGTATTATCGTCTCAGCTTAAAAAGAAGAAATCCAGAAAAGCGCTTTAAGTGAGAGCGGTCATGACTGGTTAGCCTTGAGTTATAAGGAGTTGTTCACTGACTTGATGATCCAGTGAACTGCTGGCGTAGTTGTGAAATGCCACAGTTCTCTTGAAGAACTGGATCTACTACATCTTAACCGTACTTACTGAAAATCCTAATGAATGACTCACACCATTCTTTATTAATTCTGATGAGAGCAGCTCCACATGTCTTCTCATCTCCCCTATTGTGCTCATCATCATGCTAACTCACCGCCCATGAAAGAATTTTTTTTAACAACTGTTTTTATTTTTTTAAATATTGCTTGGTAACTTTATAATGTTTAAGACAATTTACTCACAATATGAATAATAAGGGGAATACATACTAATATATAAAACAAATAATGCAAGGGAATAGAATGAAAAATCTATCTGTCCCAGCCAGGAATCGAACCTGGATCTCCTGCTATCCGGGACGGTGCATTTTCCAGTTATGCTACCAGGACGCGCTAGTTATCTCATTCAATTCCCTCTACATTGTAAATTTCATATTTCATTATAATTATAGCTCCTATACTGTTAAATTGAAATTTATGATTCAAGTAAACCTATTATCCTCATATCTGAATAATTTCGGTTTTTTAACTCCTAAATATCCTTTAATGGTAAACAAATATGTGTTAATGTCATTGCATTATGCTAAATCGAAACGATTTTTAATCAAACCATTCCTCATTGACTGTCATGTTTTGCCCAACAAAGAATTCAGCTTTCCTTTTAGCAGAATTTCTGTAAGGGAGCTTTTCATTTTTGTAACGACAATTTTGAATGAAAATTTTTTAAAGATCTTCAGCTTTCTTTTCTTGGAAAAGCTTAAAATTAAAATTAAATTAATGGTTTAAAATTTAGGTGGGATAATACACCACAACTTAATTAATATTTATACTAATACATAGTATAGTGATTTAATGAATCATTAAATGAAGGTATATTGTATCGTGTTCAGTGAAGGAAATTGCAGTCACAATGTCTACAAATTTTGAAACATATGAATTTCTTTTAATGTTTAATTCAGGAGGAGAAATTAGTCTGGGTATCGGCAAGGATCTTGAAAATAAAATATTCCAAAATTGTTGGGTAATTATTTTATCATTGCCGACGTTTCGACTTCACTTGTATGTTTTCATCAGGGCGATAGTTATGTCTGGAGAGAGCTCTGAGGGAGGTTTATGGTCACATCTCAGAGTGCAGTACAAAAAAAAAAAAAAAATAATAAAAAAGTTCCTGACTAATTTCTCCAGCATAATATTAGACGGCCAACGAACCTCCAATCATTTTTATTCAGGATATATATCGTTTAATAAAAAACAATCAAGAAGTTACATATTAAGAAATAATCGAATAGAATATGATTTGAAAGTTACTTTACTTAAGTTTCAGCCTGTTAAACACTTTCTACAGAACTATCATACCTTCTATCATCCGTCTTCATTGGTTTCTGCAAACCATCTTCTGTTGGCGAGCGCTTTCGGACATTGTCCATCCTCGTGGCCGATTAACACATGTATTCGGCCACGAGGATGGACAATGTCCGAAAGCGCTCGCCAATAGAAGATGGTTTGCAGAAACCAATGAAGACGGTTAATAGAAGGTATGATAGTTCTATATTCATTGGTAGTCATAACCCTTTAGATTACTTTCTGCAGAATTTATCATTTTAACAGTTTAATAAACCTAAATATATAACACTAAATCGTCTGTAAACATTAGTTAATAGTTAGTCGGTTGTTAGTAACCTTGGAAATGAATTATTTTGTATTCTTAATCGATCCACTTCATTAATTAGTTGTTCCCCTTATGATACAGTATGATCCCTTCCAAAGTTAGAGGACTAACTTCCTCGATCCGTCAGATCCATGGCACGTATCCAAGACCTCCTAGTCCGCTTAGTCATGCGCCACTCTCTTTGCCGTCCGGTTTTCTTCTTTTCCGTTTGCTCCCTCTCGTACATTTTCCCTGCTCCCAGTAGTCTGTCCTTCATGCTGCATTGCCACGAGAGTCTCGTCTATAATCCAGGGAGTACCGTGAAGAGCCTACCGACTTTACCTTTATTGTTACCTTCGTTGCGTAAAACACAAAAAGAAAATGTCGACAATTGCAATAAATGAAGTCCAGACTTTTCGCTCAGCTTTATTCATCGAATTTACTTAGGCTTAATGAGTTGTCTTATTTGTGAGCCATCAAATATTCCTACTTTAATTTTTTTAGATCTCATCTGATGGATTTTTGCTTCTATACGTGTAAAGCATGATCCGTTCTTATCAAGAGCCAATACAAACTGCTTTACAAGGCCCAGGCCATACATGCAATGCAGAAAGGATGATTTTCTTTCGCGCAATTGAAAGGATTGTTAATGACATTGTTTTCTCCAAGGTTCAAGTCTTATCTCTTAGGCCACTCTTTTCTAACCCAAGGGTGTGTTCTGTCTCTGCTATCCCACAAGAACAAGAAGCAAGGATATTTGTTGTAGCCACTTTGTTGTCCATGTAGAAAGTCCACACAAATCCCTCATTGATGTTCATGATACTTTACCTTCTCCAAGACCAAAACTCTGGTGTTATATTTTTCTTTCATTTTCTTTGAGTGAGCAATTGCTATTAAAGCAATTTTTTTCCCTTTGTGTAGAAGGATACATTTCAAATTTCGCTTTGAGCTGTCAATAAATGGGCGCCAATCGTCTGGCAAATATTCAGGAAGAGCCATTTTTTCCAGGTGTCGTCTAATTTCATGACAAAGTACCAGATTGTCTCCTTTAGAGAAGAGGAGGAGATCCTTTTCTCTTGTCCACTTCCTACGGTTTTTTCGATTGATTCCAGTAATATTTACTAGGCAGAAATAGCAGTCATCGTAGTGGTTTTGGGGTTCTCTCCAATACGCCCAGTATCAAACTTTTTCTTTTCCGTAAGTCCACTGCCTCCTCCCCCCCCCCATTTGTTAAATTTTGCTGCTTGACTTCTAAAATGTGTCATTTATTATTAAACAAACCTATGTTGTGTTTCACTAATCTAAACTCGCCACCTACTGCATATATATAATACATCTATCAACGAATTTACTCAACATGGCTTTGTACACATCATTTTGATGATTTTTGTTGCTTGATGTTAGTGAAATTCCGTTAATTTGTGAGTTTCACTAAATTATTTTTGTACTTTTCTGATTTAGACAGCTCTATGATTCTAAATTATCTTTGAATATTCCAGGGGAGGCTGCAAGGCCCTCTTCGCCTCCACACTTAATTTAAATATATCTATAATTTCCAGCTGGCTGGCATTTGTTTGTATTATATTTCTTGGCCATGACCCTCGTTTCCTTAATAAGGATATATGAATATGAAATATTACTGCGCCCATTTCGCTATAGCTTAATTAAATAAAAAAAAGATCGCCATTTGGGAGTTGCTTAAACTAAACTGATTTCCCTTGTATCGTATCAATAAAGAAGTGAATGACTTATTGAATGTTCAAGAGTACGAGTGGTAACATCATTCGTGCTTTGCGTAAATAAATTCTGAAAAGCTGACGTCATTAGTCAAATCCTTCCTGTACAATGAAGGCTCTCTTTGGTTAGCCCGACGTCTCAGTAGGTCCGCGTAGCTTTAGTTCTGGTGTGCCTCGACAATGGGACTTTGAGTTCAGGAAGTTCAGCTTAGGCACATAAAGTAGGAAGATTCGGCCGTATTTCACTTCCTTGGCCAGCTATATTTACCTTATGAATGCACAGTTACATTTATACCGCTGAAATCATTTTCACTCTTAGGGGTAGTGGGTATTAATTATTGGATAGCCGCCTTGTTCTGAACCCCTATTCTAGCCACAGTGAATAGGATGTTATTTCCCGGTCTCGAACAAAAATACCATAGGAGATACTACACCGGCGTGTATATCATTATCTATCGATTCAAATGGAGAGTTTTTGACCGTAAAGGTTATTAGTAGAGAATACAAAAAAAGGGATAATACACCNTGAAGCGACTTTCGAAAAATTGCAACAGTTCTTCACTGACTCATCATTCGAAAAAATAAAAAAAAAAAAAAAAAAATTGTATTTTTTTGGATTAACCTTGACCGAACCACAAAAAATATTCCCTACTAATTACCTATCAGTGTTTAAATTGCTTATATTTATATTATTTAATTATCTTTTATTACGTATAAAAATTAAATGATGAGTTAAAATTGTAGTTATGTTTAAACCATCCCTCTAAATATGTAGTAAAGTTTTGAAATGCCTTTACAGGCAATAATATATGAAGCCGATATTGCATTAAACTGCATCTGTTTTCAGAAATTAGTTCATCTTATCATTAATTAACTACCACTAAAGTGTAAGTATTATTGGTACTAAAGAAGAACAAAATTTATTTGAAGAATTTGATTTTATATGATACACTCCTATAAAACATTACCACAAACTTGATGAAGGAGATTAAATTGATTAGAGAAGATTCTCATAGGTTTTATGTTACCACCTTTAAAAAACTAAACAAAAAAAATATTCAAACAAATAAAGAAAGAGAAAGATTGTAAGTAATAAATAAGTATAGCGCATATGCTTCTACTGATCAATGAGGAACATATATATATTTTCACTCCACCAATTAAATTTTTTTGTAAATGCCTAGGCTGAAAGTTACAAAGAGAATTGACATAAATTAGAGCCCATTTTGACTGGTCAAAGTTCTCAGGATGATAACAGTGAAGTATGTGAGAATTAATGTAGGGAGTATAAAAAATGGTTCTTGTTCCATAATTAACTCAACTCGAAGCATTAATTCATGCGATGCGTTAAACATTGGGTTCTTCTTTATTATCAGAGTTTTTTCTTCATTATCAGATAAGAAAAGAACCATAAGTATGTAAGGGGAATATCATACTTTTATGGGCGAAATGTTAGAGAGCATTGTAAAGATGAATCTCCCTTCCCCCTTTTCACTTCTTAAATCGGTGAAATTTTACATTTTAGTGTCTCGTATTCATAGCCTACTTGGCCCACATACGAATGAAGAGTGTGCGTCCGAGAGTGAATACCCCATTCCGAGACCAGAAGTGAAAGAGACGAGGAATCATCATTTGAGACGGCCATATCACCAAGCAGCAGCAGGACGAATTGTGACTGTCGTCATCATCACACTCACATGAGACGTCGAGTTTCTCATGATATCCGTACAATGAACAAGCATGATGCTTCATAACTTGGTGAACAATTTCCATGTTTGTGATTGTGTGAAGGATCTGGAGGTTTCGCTACTCAACTCTACTTTAATTCCTGATAAAAAAGATGTTTATTTCAAATAATATGATAAATGATTCAATTACTTATTATGAAAATTGATTGATTAGGATCAGGATTAGGATCAGGTTATAGGGCGATCAACATCATGGTTATTACGCCCTGACTCTTGGGGTTTATCTAGGGTTAAATCTGTTTTCCATTCTTTTAAATGTTTTCCGTTTTTTAGTGCTTGTTTACATTACGTTATATAGTACTTGGTGTGCAATAAGTTATATTCGTATAGACACCTACACACAGAAATACACAAATATAGATACAAAACAATTTTACAAGCAGAAATTATAATTAAATAACTTAAAAAGTAAATTAACAATTAAAATTGAAACAAAAATTGATTGATGTATAGAAAAACTAAAACAAAAAACTGTATATAAATATTGCTATGGTTATTATTTTTTATTTATAGTAAATTCAGCACTCAAAAGATACCACGTTAACTTGTAAACAAATTATTGCATAAATAATCACCAAAGAGAAAATCGTGTCATTGAAAAACTTGTTTAAACTATGTCTGATATCCAAGTGTTTGGATGGTAAATAATGATTACGAATGGATTCAACAATTTATTTTTTCATGAAAACGAGTAAATAATGAATTTATATATAAGATCGCTGTATTTTTTCCAATCTAGAAGGAACAGTATATAATTTGTTTCTATTTGAATGGTTATCTTCAGCTGTAAAATTTCAGTATTCGGAGGTTTCGACGACAATTACATATAGGTAAACAATAATTTTCCACCTCATATTATATGCACAATTTTCCTCTCCGGGAAGAATACATTTTTATGATCCAGGCAGGTCTCTCCGACCTTTAGTCAAGGACTTGAGACATTTAAAATGAAATTGGTCGTCTTTAAAAGCGTTAGCAGAGGCCCTGGAGGAGATGAGAGAGAGAGAGAGAGAGAGCCTCGAGATGATGGAAAAAGTAAGGAAGATGAAGAGTTTGATGGGCGGAAGTGATGATAGAGGCCTCTCATCACGACAGCACTTCACAGTCCACGTCAGGCAGCGAACTCCTCCAGAGAAATACTCCCTTACTTCCGCCGCCCCTTCAGTATTGACTTTGTTCTCGGCCACTCTCATATTTCATCCCTCATAAATATAGCGGAGCGTTTTATTTTTGGCCCTACTCCACCCCCACCCCCGACTTTTTGTTGCTTCTTGGAGACTTTTTATCCTCTGTCCCCACAGCCATTAGAAAAAAAATGTTCACAGCTTTTGTATCCACATTACCTGTTCCATTGAATAACATAAGACAAAAAGAATGAATCATTTAAACTATCGAATCAAAATGGTTTCTAAAAGCAATTTAAATTTTAAAATAATTATATTTCGGAAAGAGTGAAAGCACGATTAAATACCA
>KZ808186.1:96610-109196 GCA_000696205.2 Oncopeltus fasciatus | reverse complement strand
TTTTTTTTTTTTATTTTTAAGTTGTGTATGTATATATATTCTTAATATTAATTCATATTGTACATTATTATTATATTAGTACATATTTATTATATCGTTTTCGGAGCACATTGCAAGATGTACGCTGTGCAGGATGTAATTTCTAAATAAAAAAAATAAAAACATCTTAAAGCAATGAAAAAAAAAATGAAAATACTTTTCTAAAATATAAAAATTAGATAACCCATAAAATAATATATTCCCAAATTACAAAGAATGCATGGGAGGGACAATAGGATCTATTGACTGAGCCCTTTGAATACGAGACCGGCCTGACTTTTGTCGTCCTATGGCTGTGTAACGGTCAACTGTCCTTTGCGTTGAATTGTTTAATATATATTATTTAATAGATGAAGAGAGGTCGCCTCGTTACGCCTCAGATCGACATGGCGGACTGAAACTCACGTCGTGCAGTTTTGACGAGGTTCATTGCAGAAACCTGGCACCGAGCCCCGGCCGACGACCGAAGCCTTGCTCCCCTATAATATCATTTAAGTAATTAACTCCCTTTCCTTGTGATCAGTACTGACGGCTCAGAGAGTCAGCTTGTTGTACACATCTCACGTCTGAGGCACGAATTTCACTCATTTGATCTTATAATAAATGGTAAGAGGAGCAATGAATGTAAAAAAAAGTGATATTACGAAGGCTATCTCTCCTTGATTTAAATTTTAAATATCTTTCGTATTACAATTTCGTAAAAAGTAATATATTTATTATTCTCTTATATTAGGCTCTAGCAATATGTGAAAATTTTAATACCATTTCTATGGTACTATTTATTTCCGTTTCAAGTGCATAGTTGCCAAAATATTTTTTTTATTAAAACTTTTATTTATTTATTACATTCTGTTAAATTAAAACATTTTGTAATTTGATCACCACAATGAATTAAAAAAAAAAACGTGAGGAGAGAAGGTGACTAATGACACCACTCTCAAATTATTTACAGATTATGTCCCCAGGATGTAGCCCAAATGAATCCAAAAGTACATTCCTGAGTACTATCAATTACCTTCGTTTAGATTATTGGCTGTATTTTTGTATTAGCTTTTGGAAAAGTAACATATCCAAATTTAATATTCCCCTGACTGTGCTATTACAATTTCCTTGGACAGATATGGTGATCATAAAATTTCAACCAACTAAATTTTTCAATGAGTATAGAAATCTCTCTTTTTAATCCAATATGTACATTTATTTTATTTCTTCTTTTATTTTTATGTTTTAAGTTATTATATTCTTCCTATATTATAGACGGTAGGATATTTTTCCTGAATTCAATCTCTTCAACAATAGGTTTTTATACAGAATCTACAAAACTGCTACAGAAGTTCTAATTCTACGTATCATGTCATTCTTAATTATCAAATACTATATAAGTTTGAACGATGCCCCAGAACTGCCTATTTCCCATGAGAAATAAGTAAAGCATATATGACCCTATCAGTATAAAATATAATTTTGTGGGTAATTAAAAATATTTACATATACACACCCAGTACTGAAGCATTAATAATAAAACATTAATAGGAAATAAATATGTTTTTCTATATTTAGATATAATGGAAGTTTAAAAATTGATCCTTAAATTATAAAAAATATTCAACTCGATCGAAATTTGAAAAAGTAATTAAATGTTAGGCTGATTAAATGAAGTTAAGTAAATTAATGAGAGGGAACAGAATAAGAAATCTATCTGTTACAGCCTGGATCCGTACCTGGACATCCAACTGTCCGGGCCGGTATGCTAAACCATTACACCACAAGGACGAGCTAGATAACTCATTAAATTCCCAACACACTAGCGAGAGCCTAACCCACGAGAAAGACGAATACGTCGCCTTATGCTCGAAGGAGCTCACATTGTCTAGCAATTTATCGACTCTCGTTATTTACATTTTTTATTGTCATTTATAAATAATTATTTAATTGTGGTTTATTATCGCACGTAAATTTCAAACAATTAATGAGAGGGAACAGAATAAAAAATCTATCTGTCCCAGCCAGGACACGAACCTGGACCTCCTGCTATCCGGGCCGGTATGCTAAACCATTACACCACCGGGACGAGCTAGGCAACTTATTAAATTCCCTGTTCACTAGCGAGAGCCTATCCCACGAGAAAGACGAATACATCGTTCTATGCTCAAAGGAGATGTTCCTTCTCATTAATTGTTTGAAATTTACGTGGGATAATAAACCACAGTTAAATTATTATTTAGAAGGTAAGTAAATTTTCTCATAAAATCCAATCTATAATATTTCATTTTTATGCAATATTATGTTCAAGAAGAATACAAGGGCGCCGCCATGCAGAAAACACGATATACCTATTATGATGGTAAACCTATTATGACGCCATCAGAGGAGATAGCCGAGATGAATAATAACCACCTATGGTTATAGGATGTCAGCCCAACTAACATTACACCTCTTGCAGTTAGTAGACATAACCTTTCCCTTGGTGGCATCTCGAGACTACGGCAAGAGTTGTGCAGGCCCTCACCTTCACACCCTCCCGCAGGCTAAAACTTTCCTCGAGACTTCCCATAACCTTTCGTCCTCTCCCAGTTCGGCTGGGATTGACTCGTCCTAGACCGTGAATTTTCACATCCCGTCGGCTACGTCTCACGGCTTTCTGTTCTGCTCCACTTTCCTCCCCCGTGGGATCTGACAACCTGCAGGACAAGATGTACAAAACCAAGAGTCCCGGAAAATGTACTTATTGCCCAGCGATCAAAATCCGCAGAAAATAATGCAAAGAAGTTATAAGACCGCCTTGAGAAAATAGTACAAGAATAAGTATAACAATAAAAATGTTCATTTTCAACATTCGAACACGAGTTCATTCAGAACTTCTGGCAGAGATAAGGGTTTAATTATCTAAAAAACCCAGTGCTCTTTAATGTGTTTATTACTATTGTTATTTAGATGATTGTTTGGAGTGCTTTAATGGACTGATGTCTGCTTAAAATGGATTAAAAATAAAATATAGCAAGATAAATTTATTATAGTATTGGGGCGCCATGGATCCGTTCGGGTCTTGTAATCCTGGCGCTGCGGGTTCAAATGCTGGCCTGGGCGGGATTTTATCGATAAATAAAAGCTTATTCTGATCCATGAATGTTTAGAATAAGGTGGAAACCTGTAGATAGCCCCTCCCTCCATGGTAGAATACGAAGCTAAAACTAAAACATAAAAAAACATACACAGCATGAATGCAAAAAAAAAAATACAGCATGAATATCTTGTGCTGTGAAAATACTAAATAAATCTAGTCTAAAAGAACTTTATTACAAGTTTCTGATCTTTCATATAAGTTTTTTTGTTGTTATAATTTAAATAATTTAAATACTGATATTCGGAGTAAATNAGTACTCTCTTTTATATAGTTCAACTGGTTTCACTATGAAAAATACAGTATGAATATCTTGTGCTGTTGAAATACTATTGAATCTAGTCTAAAAGAACTTTATTACAAGTTTCTGATCTTTCATATAAGTTTTTTTGTTGTTATTAAATAATTTAAATACTGATATTCGGAGTAAATCAATCATCCATCAACTTTATCAATAAAGAAATTTAAAAATAAGTCATTTCACTACAAATGTAATTAACACTCTATAGACAGCGCATATATCAAACTATTTTTTAAAAACTCGTTTGTTATCTAATGGTTTGTGAAATATTTACATTTGACGAACTATTGCAAAAAAATAATTACTTAATTACATTACTTGTATTTTTTTCGCAATACCTTCTTTTTTTTCATTCACTGTAATTAAGGTAATTAAAAATATCAAAGTAAAAAAAAAGTATATTCATAAGAAACGGAGAATTAAGCAAACAACTTTGACGAACAACATGTTTCATGTATTATATTCTGTGTGTTTTTAAATATTCTTTAAAAACCACTCTAGATTCATTTCTCTGACTACATTTAGCAGTGTATTTAATACAATTATAAAAGAAAAGTAGAGTTCGTATTTTATTTAATCTTATGAGTGAATAATTTCGGTAATATTTTTAAAAAATCAATCGTGAGTAAAAAGACTGAAATGTTTCTGATTTAATTTTGGGTTTCTGTTAGTCATTCGAATCCTAAACTAAATTTTCTCTCTCGTCAGTAAGACATGTATTCAAAAATTGGATTTGAGCTACTTACCGAGTTGTGTTGCACTGAAAAAATTTTTACTGGAAAAAGAAAAGTAATTAAGAAGTTCAAAAGGAGACTTTTTTTTGACCGTAGATATTATTCTTAGATGATTTTAGTTGGGGTTCGGCCAAGGTAGATCCACATATCACAAATTTAAAAAATGTATTTTTTAATAAAGGATTATCTGCCAACGTTTCGGCTTAGGGCTATCATGAAGATGAGAGAGGACGTCCTGTTCCTAAGTTCACATTTCCATGACAGTCATGATAGCCCTGAAGATGGCTTGCAATATAAGCCGAAACGTTGGCAGATAGTCCTTTATTAAAAAATACATTTTTTAAATTTTTGTTTTTTTTTCTATCTATCTTGACCGAACCCCAACTAAAATCATCTCAATATTTAAGAAGTGTTGGGTTTCATGTTCATCATTTTAATGACTTTTTTTTCGAAATGGCAGATCAACAGTAATTATGCAAGCTATTATGTTGTTACTATTTATCTAAGGTATGTTTGCAAAATTAGAGTTATTTCTTCATTCTTTATTTTACTTTGTAATAATACAAGATTCAACTTGATATATACGGAGCTAATTCTATATGTTCGGAGTGAAATGTGACGATAATTAAATCGGAAGGACTATAAACTTGTATCAAACTGTGATAATAAACATACAAAAATTCGTACATGAAAATATATTTTTATTAAAATTTCCTGTTTTCAAAGCCAGTAAGGAACGGGCAGAGAGCGAATGAGCGTCACCAGACTCCACTGAAGAGATATAATTTTTTTTCTATTTATAAGAGTGGCTATTTATGAATTTTTTTATCTCTGAATGGCTACGATTAATTATGTTTTCTCTCTCAGATTAATTTCTCAATGGGCGATATCAAATCTAACGCATGCAAGATACGCTATTGAGTACTGAGAAGGCCTTGCTCCAAAGAATTGTATTTTATTTAAACTAAGTTTTGAAATATGTAAAGATATATACATACCTACATGCATCTAAGTATGTAGGCGTGGATCATACTTTGTAAAATTTATTAGTGATCAGTTTTTAAGACACATGTTACAAATTTCACAGGTAATAAATAGTATTGTAAAAGAAACATTATCTTACTGGCATATTATTTAAAAACTATGTTTTATAAATGACATTAGGTATATTGGGCAACGTGGTATTATATTGCAATGTATAAATTATCTGATATTTCTTGAAATAATTATTGATTATATTCTAAACATAATCCTAGGTTTTGGAAAAACCGGTAATGCCAGTAAAAACTGAAATAAACAATTTCTTAATAAAATTCCTTTTTCGCACATAAAACCGCATTAAATTCTAAAAAGCATTTAAAAAAATGTAATACACGAATAATAATAATTATTAAAAAAATCAATGATAAGGCAAATTTTTCAAAGCAATTAACAATTTTTCTTATACAATTGAGGGCATATTTTTTTTAAACTATCATTATACCAGTAATAACGGAGATTTTTTCGATAGAGACTTCGAATTATATAATATCTATACACTTATAGATTTCTCAGGAATATTGGTTTCATTAAACAAATAGACATTGAGTGACTAATTTTATCTTGCAACCCTTAAAGGACAAGGAGGAGGGAAGAAGAAGGGATGATGGAGGGGGGTCAACAGGTAAGGAAGAAGGGTGGGCAAGTCAGTTCATAGTTACATTCACAAATACCTTCTTCAATACATACTTTTAGTATAGTTGTTATTCACTATAAATAGAAATAATTAACATTAATGTTTTTCTACCACCTAGTTACTATAGGTAATCAATAGTCAAAATAGCTCAATTTCGGCCTTAAAGAAATAAGGCAAACTCAGCATAGTCTTACTCCTGATAAAGCAAAATGCATGGTCTGCAATACATGGTTGCTTTCTACGCAATATGTACAGCTCACAAGCTGCGTTTCCTTGAAGAGACCCTGGCTATCTCTTATGCTTGGGGTTTAAAATCATATCTACAAATGTAGTTCATGCCAGCAAGATTATCTTGATTGAACGGTCTTTCCTCGAAGAAATGTGAACCCCAGAAAAAAGAAAAATAGATAAAACATTATATTTTGAGGAAAAACGCTTGTTAGGTTAGACATTTACGAATGTAACTGCGATGGATGAGCACTTCACACACTCTCCCTCTCCGGCCAGTCTAAAGCAAACTCTATCCATCTTCCATGGAAACAAACAGCTCGCAGCTCCAAAGTGAAGGGCTTTTTGTTTAATGATTCATTATGATTACAAAAAAAACCAATCGTCTCCTTTATTTTAGCCCTCTATGAAGCAATCACTATTTGAATATTATTGATGGTATTAAATAGCTAGAAAACTTCAGATTTCATTCATTATAATAGTAATATAATTTAATCGAATGATGTATAAAAAATCAAATAAAATTTTTTTATATTCTCCCATAAAAATAAGATTGTGAGAAATATATATGTCTTGTAAAAAATCTAGGTTGTAAGTATTTGAAGGAAAAACTGGATTTCAGTTTATGACAGATTAAGAGAGTGAAAATTGTGTTGTAAAGAGAAATTGGATTACATCACACAAATATTAATATTTGATCCATAAGTCTAGTAAAAATTCTAAACAAATTAATTCCATAACTAAAAGTAATTATATAATGCATATTTAATATAGTGCATATTTAATATTTATAAAGATAACAAAAGCTAAAGATATGAACAACATTATGAAATAATTAAGCTTCTTTGAGTTAATGAAAAGTTGACGGAAGTAAATGTTAGTTATTTATATTGGAAACAACAAAGAAGAGTTAAATTGAATAAAAACATACAAATATAATCATTAGGACTGTGTTTACTACTGGAAGCTAACGTTATAACTCATGAATGGTAAGGCACAAAATGGAAATTCGAAATATGTATTTTTTACGGTTTCGAAAGAGAACAAAAGGTGAGTAGAAAATGGGCGAACAAATACAATACAGTAGCAGAATGACTGAACAACAACGATAGCTTTTTAACTCGTGGATCAATGTTTCATTCAAGGCACTAAAGTGAATGCTTCCCACCTAAGTGATAGTGCGGGCCTCTTCCGCTTTCACTATCCGCTATCCTGGCAGGTTATCAAGATCTGTCATGATACCACACGGCTCTGGGCACACCAGGGGAAGGCTCGCGGCCAGCCCTTATCAAGCCGATAACACCGAATCACATAGCACAAGTGGAAGCAATATATTAAATTTCTTATCATACTTTTGAGCTCGGAGATTATATGCACTAGTCTTGTAGAAAACACAGCACAGATTATGAAAAATAATTATTCTAACACACACACACACATATATATATACACACACACTCACACCCAAACTTTTTTTTTTATAAACAAAACCGATTATACTTATCGATAATTATGCTTTAATTAAAAATTATAAATGACAGTCAAATAAATGGGTCAGCACTGTCATAAATAATAACTAATTAAATTAATAATAAAACAGTTAAACTTATAATAAACATGTTGAGAAAAAAAAATATTAAAATAAATCTTAAATTTAATATTATAAAAATAAAAATAATTATAGAATAAATGTCCTACCTTAACAGAGAACTGGGCCTGCTTGTCCAGTAGGAACTCCATAGACTTGGCACGGTTATCTTCTTTCTCGGCAGCGGGCTGGGGGCGGCTCGCGACCGTCCCGCCCCCCAGGTCGAGCAGACTCCGGGTCTTCGGTGGTCTCTCATCCCCGACGGAATCAAGGTCCGTCTCGAGCAGCCCTTCCCGGGGCCCGGTCGGCATGGCACTGCCACCCCCCGGGGGCTCTTCGCGCTTGCGCGGGGGTGGCGGAGGCGGCAGGGGTGGTTTGGCCCGTCGTTCTTCTTCAGGCCCGTGCAAGGGGATGATGATCGCGTCCTCGATCAGGGGCGCCTCCGGCCGGGGGGCCGTGCCACTGCTCCCATTTACGGTAGCTCCAGATTTCTTGTCTTTCTTCTTCTTGTCGCGGCCGCTGAGGCGACGGAACGAGAAGCGCTGGAAGAAGCCGCCGATCTTGTTCTTCTTTCCCTCGGCAGGCTCCATGCGGGCAGGGGGCTCGACGGGGACTGGGCGTGCGATGCGGCCCCCACTACTCTCGACGACCTTCGCCGGGGCAGGCCCCACTTTCTTTGGCGGCTCCTCCTCCACACTCTGCCGCTCCTTGAACGAGACCTCCGACACCACGGGGCTGAAGTGGACCTTGCTACTCGCCTGGAGTGAGGAACTGCTCGCGTTCAGGTTGATGAAGCTGGTAGTTATCTGAATGTTGCTCCCTTTTGATCTGCTCTTTCGGAGTTCGCCCGCACTCGAGACCACCTCCTTAAAGCTTTGCGTTCTGACGGGCTTATCGCCGAACCTCATCTCATATTCACCATCGTCGAGTTCTTGCCCGTAGAGGTTTGGCGTGCTGACCGTATTCATCTTGAGGCCTTTGTACTCGGGTAAGTCGGCCACCTCCTCTTGAGCGTTGAGCAGAAGGCTCGTCGTGGACACAGCCTTCTCGGTCGCGCACTTCTCTTCACACTGATCGAGAAGATCCGGGGCGGACTGCCAGTGGCTATAGTTAGCCTGGGACTCCCACTCCTCGCCCTCCTTGTCTATTCCGGGCTGGGAGCCGGCCTCTTGTTCGGCTACAGTGAACACCCCAGAACTACTGGCCCGTCTTAGCGAGCCCCGAGGAATGTGTTCCCCGAAACCGGAGTCTTCGCTCAGGTTTTCGGCCGACCTCTGGCCTCGCTTCTTCTGCTCGGCCGGCTTGGATTCAGTCCGTCCGGCCTCGTTCAGACACTCCACAGTCTTGTACAATCCTCTTGCCGGCGCAGATGGCTCCTCTTCCTCTACCACAATAAATGTGTTGTTAAGACTTTGAGAAAACTCTCCACTGAGCATTGGTGACTTCTCTTGACACGTCACTAAGCTGTCAAAACTGCGATGTGATTTCAAGGATGACCTGAAACAAAATTCATTCACAATAAAACATCTAAATAATAAGGAAAACACGCACACGAAGCAACAATTTAATGACATAAATTTCAAATACAAAAAAAGGACCTGTTGCCTCCTCATGAAAATAAGAAATGAAAAAGATTGGTCGGTATTCGGTCTTGGAATTTTGAAGTAAGAAAAAGTAATTTGTAAACTAAAGTTATTTTTTTTATTGTTGCCAACTTTTTGGCCTAAATTTCAGGCCTTCTTCCTAGTGATTGAGGGAGAAAGTCGAGTGAAGTACTGGTTTAAGTCATGATACAGTTAGTCTCTAAAGTAAGAGACTCTTTCCATATTGAAGAAAACCTGAAATTTAGGATGAAAAGTTGGCAATAATTAAACTTTTTTTATTTATTGTAAATTAGTTTTTATTTATTCATAATCTGAAAACCTCGATCAATTCTTCATTATAAAGTTTAATAATCAACTGAATATCCCCAAATCTCTTCTCTATCCGGGGAAACATGCGATTGAAAATAAAAACTTTTTCTTACAGAGTGCATACTTCAAGTAAAGCATAAAAAAATACTAGAGAATAAAATGAGTAGATGTTTTTTGTTGGGGTTCGGTCAAGGTTCATCCAAAAAATACAATTTAAAAGTACATATTTTTTAATTGTATTTTTTGGATCAACCTTGACAGAACCCCAATATTAAACTTCTACTAATTATCTCTACGATCAAAAACTCTCCATTTGAACTAGAGAATAAGTTATTAAGAGGCCTCTACTTTATGAGTGGGAAAGCATTAAATTAAGCCATTCCACTGTCATTGTCCATAGAATAATGCTGGTATTATATACATAAAATATATTTAAGCCAATGTTGATTATTTATTTATACCTTGAATATTTTATAAAAGTTGGAGAAAAGTTCTTTGAATTAAAAGTTCCGAAAGAGTACCGACCCATAAATAGTACGCTGTACCCTCCTTAAATAACCCTCATTTCTTCTCCTCGTCCTATTCCGTCCTATCACATCCCTTCCCGTCTGTTATGTTCAACCCTCCCATCCCTTATAAACTCACCCTCATCGTTCTGTTTCGTCTTTTGCACGACCAATCACTTTCAGCCTGACGTATTCCTTGTCTCTAAAACACACCCACACATTTCCAGTGTATACCTGGCGTGCTAAGTCCAATAGCTTGAGGTTTAGTTGAAAAGATCATTTTCCAAAGATGTATTTACCGTTTCTTCTTCCGGGTTGGACCGTGTCCAGTTTTTAATATTTGCCGAGCTTTCGCACATCATGTGATGGCTTCTTCAGGGCTGAAAAGAGAATGAGAGCTGTAAAAGAGACCCATTACTGTAAAAAAATCTTCATTACTTTACCTATTGTTATCTCTTTTACAGCTCTCTTTTCAGCCCTGAAGAAGCCATCACATGATGTGCGAAAGCTCGGCAAATATCAACAACTTGACACAGTTCAACCCGGAAGAAGAAACGATAAATAGATTTTTTAAAGTTAATTGCTAATCTATTAATGGAATAAATTAAACATTTTAGCTATTCAAAATTTTCTGGATTGAATTAATTAATGATAGTGTAACTAAAAGAAAATATAAAATTTTAGTATTAGATGATTTTTGTTGTGGTTCGGTCAAGGTAGATCCAAAAAAATACAAATAAAAAAAAAGAGTATTTTAGAAAAAAATTATTTGACTTTTTCTTTTAATACACTATTTTTTTTAAATTTGTATTTTTTGGATCTACCTTGACCAAACCACAACATAAATCATCTAATAATGATTTATTAGATATGTATCGAGAGTTTTTTTACCATTATATGGTCAAAAAACTCTCCATTTAAAAATTTTAATGAGAATTACTCGAAAAAATTATTTATAATAAGATATTATTATTTCTACACGAATGTACAACATAGAGCAAGTTACTGACCTGAACCGATAATACAAGATGTACAAATGACCTGCCCCTGCCTATGGGTTATGTGCAGCAGAGCGTGCAGTCACGAGCTGCAAGCGTACGCAGCTGTTCGCACCGTTAAATGAGTCCGTTGGGGGAGTTCAGGCGGCTATATGCACCTCATCAGAACTGACATGTCACTAACTCCTGAGTAACATATATGCAAAGACATTCTGACCAGGAGGGGTATGAAATGGGTCTGAACAGCCGATCTAAGGAAAAGTAGGTATGCAGGTGAAGCTACCTATACTTCGGTATATGATCATGTATACGGAATATAATACCAATTTAATTGTGATATAGAATAATTATTACAAAAAAAAATTAAAAATGTAAATATGAATCATTACGTATTTGAATAACGATGTTTTTCTTATAAATCATATCATCTCAACAAATGGAAAACTCAAGAACTCCAGGTTTACAGGGTCCATGATGAGAGTGGGAGGGAGCAGTTTTTTTTTTAGAGATAACAAGAGAATAATCGGAATCTGGTCAGCGGAGAGTTCCAGATGGGATACTGCCAAGGATTGGTATATACCGAGGTTTTTATAATCGAAAATCTATGAGATCAGGAGAGCGGTTAGGTTGGAGAAGACCAGTAGGCTGGAGTATTCGGGATAAGGGTGGGGTGGTTCACGTTTTCCAGCCATAGTCCATGTAGTATTGTTGCATTATAGTTACAACCGGAAAATAAGGGAGAACCAAGGGAAACAAAGAATTATGAAGTGAATATTTTCAGAGGGCAGTAAATATTGAGGAATGCATCACTTAAATTAGATAATAAATTTACCTTGTCTTGACTTTGATTGAGCTAAAAATTCAAATGATATTTCAAGGATTAGAAGAAAAATACATATATTACCGGTGCTATATTAACAAATTAAAAGTAGAGGCACGATAATGATTCGTGAGATTTAAATTTGAGAGAATTACTTAAAATTCAGATTGTTATATGGGGCAATGGCTTGCCGAGGAGATTCGTAAAGGTCTCCTGCCTGGCGATACCAACTAATAATTAGCTCAATTATTATTGAGAAATAAAAGCTTGCCCATTCCCATGGATGGGTAGAATAGGATAGGTAACTATAGATAACTCTTTCCTCCATAACTTAAGTGGTTGAGTAGCAAGTTAAATAAAAATTTCAGATTTTTATAAATTTTGTATCCAATATTTGTGTCCACTTTGTGAGCCTTATATATCAATCAATAAAAGTGAAAAAAAAAAAAAATGTTAGACTCTTATTTAATAAAATACGGTTTTTGTTTGTGAAATATGAAGTTATGTTTTTTACAAATTATTTAAATTGAATCTTATGAATTGTTTTTTTTTTTTTAAATGATTCTTATTATCAATAATCTATATAATAAATTCAATATTTATTGATATATATATATATATTGTGAACAACATTGTGAGCAATTACAAAATGTAAACGTACAG
>KZ808186.1:17765-41538 GCA_000696205.2 Oncopeltus fasciatus | reverse complement strand
ATATATATTATAGAGTAAGTTTATCATATGAAGCGATTCTCATTCGCACTTGTAAGGAACAAGATTACATTAATATCCCTCCTCCATCTTAAACTAGAGTTGAACTTTAAAATATTGCAAAAATAGTTCATTCAAAGTAGAGGAAATAGAGAATCCAAATACACAGATTTTCTACAATCTAAGTATACATGCTGATAAGACATAAAAATACGTCAAAAATCAGGACACCAGAAAACATATAGGAAAAAAGAAATTGTTTGGGTATGGAGTATATGTATTTTCACTTCTTACGACAAAACAAGCTAATTTATAAAAATAAAAAAAAAAGCGAATTTAAATATATTATGTTGTTAGTATGCTTTCCTATAGATCTAGTTGAAACATTTGATAGTGAATTGAACATGCGGTTTATTTTATTTTATGGTTACTTTTTTTTTCAATTTTTTTGCGCGTCAATTGTTGAGGTCATAGGCGCTGTATTTCATGGTTACGATAGTATTTTAATAAACTATGTTTTAACCATGGTGGGTTAGGGCTGTTATTCTGTTATAAGTATATAATGTATTAAGCTATTCTTTTCCAATGCGTACTTCTGATTTTTGTAAATAAAAGTAGCATTAATAAGCTGTGTCTCTCCCTTTTGCTACACATTCATATGTTATTTAAGTCTTAATATTTATTTTTATTTTTCTATTGCAGTGTAAATAATTTATTACATAATAATTTGTTCAAAATTCAAGCATGTTTTAATTCTTGAAAACAAAAAAATGTTTTTGTTGTTTAAGTTATTAAGGATGGCTCCTTGGATAATATATTATTGAGGATAGCTGAAAGACATATTATAATTTTTTTTACAAATATAATAATATTTATCATCTGAGAGACATATTGATATTTTTTTCTTTTTCTTTTTTAAACTTGGGAAATATCTATCTATCTATTTGCATATACAAGTAGTTCTCATTTCTAAGCACTACTTTACATATATACATACATACAAGTCATATACATTAGAGCTGTCTATTATGATTATGGAGGAACACAAAGTCAGTGTACTACTGGCTAATTTGTCCATGTCTGTGCCATATTTAACCCACCCAACACAGCATTCTCCGAGAGAGAGAGAGAGAGAGACGTCACATACTAAGAGATGAAGTGTGCTATGTTTCCATAGCAACTACCAGCTAGCTATTGATAGCGAGTTCAAGCTGTATCAGAGGATTAAAATTACTAGAGAGTAACCAATTGAAGTTTTAAATATTTGTCTCTTGTCAAAAGTCCCACATAACTAAGTGAATTTTTCATCACTGACATTATTAAAAATTTAAATATAAAATATCAAGATCAGAAAAATTACACCACAAATATTGAAATTCCACTGAATAACATAGCGTTCAAAAGTAGTATTTTAACTTCCATAGGGGGACATTTGTATGCAGGAAAATCCATGAGTTTGGGTAAAATTGATATTGCTGTATTACAAAATATTTTATTTCTGCTTTTGTGCTTTAGATCTTCCTCTGCATATATTTAAATATTTTTAACAAAATGATCTTTTTTTAATTGCTGAGTTTTAGGACATACGGCTATAAAAGGAACATTACGAACACTAGAGATAAAGAAAGTTTTGTTCAGAAGACTATTTTCAGGTTAACCTTCCCTCGTAAAAGATCGATTGTGTAAGTTAGCGAATTTTGTACAATTATCTCAAGTTAGCAACGTTTTTTAAAAATTTAAATGAAAATTAGGTTCATGTAAAGTATTGTATGAGCATTTCAGCCGCGTCGTCAGATATAAATAAAAGCTAATTTTTTTTTCTTCATGTAAACAACCAAAACCACTCTATTTCACGTCAGAAATACATAAAAATAAAATAGTTCAAATGTAAGAGCTATAAATTAAAACTTGAATTTCAGATATATTTTTGCAGTATATGGCTCGATTTGGAACTGCTACAATTTGCCATTTTATGTTTCAGTTTAATGCAGTAAACTGACTAAAAAAAATACACGATTTGTATTGATTTATGTCTATAAACTGATATCCAAAGTGGTACCACATGGTATCATCAATATTTATTGATGATAGGATTGATAGAAGGTGGAAAAAAGTACATGGTAATATAAGGAAAAATGAATGAATGAAAAATTATTACACAAGAAAGTACTAATGCATATAAATAAGAATATTTCCAAATTAGAAATAAGGGTTAACTTAAAACCTAACTTATTATTTTATATTTGAAATGTTTCTTACGCCACATTTAAGGGCATCTTTAATCAATGTTTATTTATTTATTTTTGAGCCATTAAATTTAACTTAGGCTGTTTAATTTAGAGTATATTAGCACATGCAAATAAATCTTAAAATTCTTCGCTCGAACTAATATAATAGCGTACAATTCTGATTTCGGAGAATCATGAGACCAAATTTTGAACTCACAAAATTAGCTAAAACAATAATTAAAGAATTTAATTGAATTTTTAAAAGGAATGTCCTACGCGACCAGCGTGTCTCCTTAAAAAAAACTATTGACATTAAAATAAATACAAAAATAAGCTTATGGGGACAAAGGACTTTATCGTTAAGATAAAAAAGAAATCTAGAACAAATATATACAATATTTGTACAAGTAGAATTGCATTATAAGAATGGGACGATCGATGGCTATGTAAACTCAAAGTAACGTTCGTGTGTGAACAAATATGAAGCACTTATGAAATTACTTTTAATATTAGCTTGTAAATGAAGAGGCCTATGTTTAATACCTTCGCAATTATTAAGACGGGGGAACTAATTTTAGAACAACTTAGAACCAAGTAATTGTTTGGTTCAGCATTATTTTTTGGTTAACAATTATTTTTTTCTTTTAAAATCCAAGTGATTTTTTTATAATTATAAACATTCATTAAATTCAATGCTTTGAATAGCATTAATAGTATCAGTAACTTTTACTATCTATGCTTTAAATAGCAATAATAGTAAAATTTACTATTACTATTCAATTGCTTTGAGAAATAGCAACTTTTGGCAAAATTTAAAATTTCTCTTCCCAATTTTGAGGTTTCAGACAAGAGAAAGGAGTATAACTAATAGTTGGAGGGGGGGGGGGAGAGAGATAAGACATTCTTCGACCGACTTAAACAGATAAGTGAGAGAGAAGTGACAATTCCTTCACTCAATAAATATCCTGACATAAATTTCAGGATAACGGTTTCGTAAGAGAATGTATATCATTCTTTAAAACATATTTATTTAATCTCTTGCAAAACAAGTCATACTAAGAGCAATATTAAAGCAGTATTGCGAATAAATATATGCAATATGGCGTACATACAGCATTATAGAAGAGCCAGCTGATCATTTATATTTACCGTTCTGTTCTCTTGCGATAAAAAAAAAAAAAAAAAAAACGAAAAAGAAATATTTGTTGCATTGAATCAAAGGCAATCGTGTAATATATAACTAATCTAAAGTAGTTAGATCTCATTAATTTTTTTACATTGATAAACACTACAGGTTCCCACTGAAATTATGTACTAACAAGAAAATAACAAGACGAATTCTACAATTATTTTAATTAGCAATATTAGGACTAATTTTGATAAGCGAGTGAGCTGATAATCTTTTATAATTGAGATGATAATTCGAGAGCAAAACTGGTTGTAGTGGTAATAAGAATAAAAACATGACCGACATAGACGACGTAAAATTCCTAATTTTAGAATTAATATAAACTGAGCAAGAAATAAAATCAACAAGGCTGGATGATAAAGTAGGGACTCATCCTTCCTAGTTAAATACATTCTTAACTATTAAAATATTCTTTTCGCACAAGGGATGAGGAGATGTAACCCGCAACGCGAAACAACTGCAGGACAGTAGAATGTATTATCAAAAGCTAAACTGATAATTTGAAAAGACATTCAAAAAATTTAAAAACATAATTTTCATAAAAACCAGGAGTCATTTGTAGACTATTGTAGTAAAAAATATTTATAACAAGAGTAATAGGACATGGAATTCAGAGAAGTAGGAATGGAACATGGCTAAACTTATAGTCCAATATATCAAATGGATATTGATAAATATGACCAACAATTAGTTAAGTACAAAAGTCCTGTTCACACAACAAACAAAACATATAGGAATCTCAAAATTTAATTTTTATTTTATTTTTTTGGTTTTTTTTTGGGGGGGGGGAGGGGGGAGAAGTGTGATAAACTCTATACTAACCACTTAAGGAGAAGGGTTTAAAACGAGAAAAGGCAGTCGCTTAACAACGGCATGTCAATGGATGTCGTTGAAGATGATATTAAAGGAAGGCTTGGAAGGCTGGCTCAGGAAAATATTTCGTCAAGATAAAAAATAAAAGTGTTTTATCAACGTATAAATTAATTTTAAAGAGGATTCTTCAGTGTGTGATTTCGTGCGTGGAATTGTTTATGCCATCGCGCGTATGTCAAAGCCTTTATTGATAGGGTTCTGCATTTGATTTTGCATTAAAGTTAATAATTTGTAAATAACAATCCTTTTAGATAAAATGAAATGGACGGGTAGAGAAAAATCGATGCAAAGAGATCCAAGGAAAACAACTTAGGAGAATGAGCTCTCTAGAGAGTTAGGTGACGTAGAACTGGGAGCAAGAAGAGAAGCCTGTAGATGGCCAGCGAGAGCCTCCCCTACATACAGATCGTGGCGGGCTCTTTGTCTCACTAACGAACGTATTGTGCGCATCTCACGTACTCGGTAACCACCAGTTCCCCAATACCACCTACTTAACCTCTACCCCCTACAAAACATTTCTGAATTAAACCCCCTTACATCCCTTCCAGAGTGAAATATTATTGAATTTACCACCTAAAAGCATTTTTTATATTTAGATTTCTCATTTAGACATCATGATTTTAGTAGTTTGTTGAATTTTAATATATTTCAATGCAAAAATGGGGTTTTCCCGCCACATGAAATGAAATACACCGTATGATCCTGTAGATATATTCATAAATCGGCTGAGCATATCGAATAAAGAAAAAGGGAAAAAACAAAAACGTATCGCGTAAAGTAAGTTATGTTTCACTTCCTCTCCAAAAAGTAATTTAGATAATTTTATTGAAATACTAAAAAAATGATGCATCTCTACAATAAATAAATAAATAAATTAAATTATAATAATACGATTCAATCGACTTAATGAAGAAATAGAAACTTTTACTTTAATAGCTTTTACTTATCTTCAGAGCTTACTACTCTACTTTACAGTAACTTCTGTGGGAATATAAATTAGTTATAAAAACGAAAAGTTAATCATAAATTATAAACGTTAAATATTCAGAAGTAGGGCCAGGAATAAGGTAAAATCTGCCCATAGCTCATCTGAAAAATTCCTCAACCTGCTTTAATTTATTGTATCATATCGCAGCAAATGATTCTTGAAAAAAAATCCCGAACATGAATTATTAATTGAAATATTAATTTAAATTGAATAATCAATAACTGAACTAAAAATGCATTTAAGGGTGAAAAAACATATCTTTACCGTTGAATTTTCTTTAATACAACAATTTATTTCGTTATCAACGCGCCATCATCATGTCTAGAAATATATAATAACCAATATAGTGATAAACATATAACATACTATAAAAAAAAAACCTTGCAAATGATAATTATATTTCAGAAATAATCCTCTGAAATATCCTACTTTTTCTCCATTTTTGCCGTAAAATTCTATTCATCTTATCAAGGGATATTTATGAAAAACTGATATGAAAAACACTGATTTTTCAAACGGTATAACCACTAGAACTTTCACTAAAATAATAGTTTACTCAAATACCCTGCACAAGTATGGAGAAAACAGAAAAAGTGGGTTTACGAGACCTTCTAGAGAAAAGATATTATAGAAACTAGAGCAGGAATTACAGAGAGATTACTATACTCCATTTACGGGATATTCAAGATATGTTAGTCCAGATGGAGTACGACTGATATTCCACCAAAGTTAACTTATACTAATGTTAAGTAAAGAGTAAAGTTTTATTACTTAATTGCTAAACATAATACTCTGGAGACATTATCACAAGGCAAAAGCGAAAAGGAAAGTGTGAAAGAGTAACGTCGCTCTTCTCATAAAATAAATGTTTACACAGTTTCAATCCTAATAATTTTATACACACACACGTACACACACATAAACATAAACACATAAATACTCGCACGAACACATAAAACGAACAAGCTCGCCCATAAAATATGTACTGATGTGTCCGTTTATGACAAATAAAATTGATAAATAGTATTAATATTTTTCAAACAGTTTATTATTTTATGTTTTTCCAGAATATCTACTTATTTATTTGCCATTAACAAGAAATATTTGTCTGTTTTTATGAATAGATATTGTTATTATTAGTTAAATGTTAAATTTGTTTAATTTATTGTTTCTTATTTTAAATGAATATCTATACTACAAATAATTAGAATTTTATTAAATACAAAAACTTGTCAAGCTGATCTTCTAAAATCAGGACTGTATTTTTAGATTCAATGAAAAATGTTAGGGTATACTTATTATTGGTAAACCATAAAGCAGTTCACATGACAACACTTAAAGTACATAAAATGTGAATTTACGTAAGCCATATTTTAATTTTCTTTAATTTAATGATTAATAGTTCATTTCGGTGCGATTTACACATCTGGCACTGAAGGAATAATAATTAATGAATTGTAGAATGATTAAACACTAATATTCTCTGAAATTGGAGTATACTATAAAATATTTGAAAATAATTAGGCAAAAATGAAACGAATAAATATCAGTGAATGATATGGAGAAGAAAGGTGAAATATTTGATGAAAGAAGTAGAAGGAACATGGAAGTTCTAAATACATATGCTAGATATACTGGAGAAACCTGCACTATGTTGTAATAAAGGTTACAGGAAAAAAAAATTGAGACTGTAGAATATTTCAATAAAACATGATATAATATTTGTAAAAAGATGTTAAAATCTGTTTTCATAAATGCATCTACATCTCAGTAAACGGAAAAATATTTTTTTTTTTAAATGTTTGTTGTAAGTAATTACTTTTTTTAAACAAGAGAATGATAATTTCCAATTCACACTAGCTCAGCACACTTCAGCTGACACTGCTAACAGACAAGCCTTTAAGATTGCAGATCAGTCAAGAAGTGAAAATCATTAATGACAATTTAAAATTCAACATTTATCTTAGCCCCTTTAATTTCTCACTGAAATATTATTTTATAATGACCTGAATGCATCCACACACATTTAAAAATATATATATCAGTTAATATATAGCATACCTACTTATATCTTTTTTTTACAATACCAATGGGATTTATCCTCTAACAGTATTATTCATACCGGCTATATCCCGTTCCTCTATTATTAATTGTGATTTATAAATTAAAATTAAAACTGCTTTTCCAATATAAATTATTGGTCCCACAACTAAAAATTGAGANTATATAGATGTGTGTATATATTCCTCTGCGTCTGTGCACTCCATACTCCCGCCCAGGAATTTAAGTTTAATTCCCAATGATTTCATAATAAAACGTAAGCCGAGAGCGTTTTGCTAGGCAGATAATCATTTGGCGTGACGGATTGCCTACAAGGCGATTACAGCCCAATTATTAGGTGTAAGAGCTCTATTACATGTTACAATGAAATAATGAGTTATTACATTAATATTTAGTAATTACGAGATAACTGGCACCTAATGAATTTTAAAGGAACAAGGAAAACAATATAAAATCCCTCCCGGGGGATACTAAAAATACTCAAACCATAACAATCTCTAAAACATAAATTTGAATTTGAATTAATACTTTGAAAGGGGATCCATACAATCAATGTGTGTGGCAGTGGAAGGCTTCCTGCACTTGTCGGTCTACTAATCACTCTAGCTTTTATACAGAAATAGGGAGTTCCACTCGCTGCAAATACAGACATACAGACATTAGGTAAATTTCACATCAGGATAGAGCACAAATTTCAACTTTCCTTAGTCTTCCTTTTAGCGTAATCTAAGGAATAAATAAAGATGGTGTTAAAATTTCTATGAAGAATTGTCAACATATAACATAAAACTTAATGCATTTTGTTGAGTATCCTTGAATAGGAACAAAAAAAAAGGGAGGTTTTTGACTGCCTTGGATGTCCGTTTGTGTAATTGAGTGTTAACTAAAAATAAAAGCAATTTAAAGCCATGTATCCAATCACTGCTGTCAATTTTGTTATATACCAATAACGTTTGTCATGCAAAAGTTATGTTTTCGCTGAATCAAACTGGTACTCTGATATCCTACATTCCTCATGACCAAGTAGCCATAAAAAGTCATAAAAAGTATTGACACTGCAAAGGTCGAACAAGAAACTACATCTACCGGCTCCTTACTCACAAACACTAGGGAAAACGCCATTTTCAGTGTGAGATAGTCGGCAAAACATTTTTATTGTGCCCTGTATGACGCTCTTTCACAAGGACATGCACGATCACCTCATCCAGATTCCGGTTTGATATAAAAATACAACGGGTATAATCATTCAGTGTAAAACTTAACGCATGAGCTGTGAAAACAAATAAATATATATTCAAGAAAGAGTGATGGAAATTTAGAATTCAATGTCCCACTGAAATGTTCCCTCGCGGAAATTTGAACAATTTATAACATAAATTTTTAACAATTATAAAATATGTATGTATTTAAAGTCCATCGTGCAGAAGCTTCGTTTTCTCAGTAGATTTCTTATATTTTATTAAAGACAGACATGAATGAAATTTAATGACAAAATTTAAGCTAAGCTTTTTTCTTCACTGGCCGTGAAGAAAAAGTGGGAATAGCGCACACAAATCACACTTAGACATAGGGTATAGCTTAAAAATGTGTTCGAAATATTTAGTTCTACTCAAATAGCTTAGGAACGGATATGGCTGCTGAATTCGAATCAAGTGTTATATTTCAAAGATCAAAGGGAAGAAGTGAATTTTAACGTTAAAAAATAATTTGAAGAAAATTTTTCTTAAAGGGAGGGGGGATAAATTTTTAAATGAGAAAATACATAGTTTAATTGCATCAAAGGTCACTCTATGAAGGTTTCGTATGGTACTTGGAAATTATTACCCTTGTTTATAAATAATTACTTATAGTAACCTAAGTCTCATTACTTTAAATATGACCTGTTTTTCATTTATGGTTACCTGCTATATAATCATTATAACCTATGAGTAAACCTACCTCAAAAACGTAAAAGTAACAAGTAGATGTCCATGTACACTTCCACGGTCTCCAGGAATATTGGATAACTACTTCTTTCGGACATGACCGTGTAGTAAAGTCCCATCGGATCATTCTCCTGCTAGCATATAGTTACTCAAATTATAAATTTGTTCTTTTTTTTTTTTTGGAACCTAAAAATTTGTGACTGATAATTCAGCTACTTAGAGCCGCAACTTTTTGTGAGCAAAATTAAATAAATATATTTGGAGAAAATTGAAAAATGATCTTCGGACGTCCTTAGGTACAAGAATTGTTCTCAATATTTTATCGGTAGATTTTCTTATCTACATTACTCTATAATTCATTTTTAACTTAAATAAAATACATTTTTATGAATGCAATGATATTTTTCACTCCTAATAAGTATTATCTCGGGTGCTACTATATCTATACTCTCTGATGTTTAGTTTGTACCAGCTTGACTGAAAGTTCGGGTCTCCCAGACCAAGAGCTGTGGGTTCGAAACTTGCTCTGGAATGTAATAACAGACTGCCAGAGCTTCACATATTTAGACATATTGCACTCCCAGACACCTTTCTATACCCATTGCATTCCACATGCAAATCCTGATGAAGATAGTTGATTCATGTTGTCAAATGGTAACGGGCATTTGCTGTCCACGATATCCACCTAATTTTTTTTCGTTTTTCGACAACGTATTCGACACTGCCAACTGAGAGTAAGAGTAGTAATCCTTATTTTTTCCTATTGTTTACACAAATATCTATTCTTACCATTCTTTTGATTATTTTGTCACATCTTCTTTTATATCTTTTCTTTGCCGGTAGCTTTCATGCCATATAATCACATTTGAATCATCACTTACATATTGCAAGGTGAAACATACATTTATCTCTATGAAATCTCTCTAGGAAAATTTCATATCCACTTATAACTAAAAGTGTATATATACAAAATCACTCTGAATAGCCCTATCATTTAGTTGGAAACCCCCCCAAAAAATAACATCTACTAATAATCTTTACGGTCAAAAACTCTCCCTTTGAACCTATCATTCACTTTTACTAGAGAATTTTTTTTTTTCTGGCTTTATTAAGGCAATCTTAAATTAGATAGTTACTTTTACCAGACTCACACTTAGCCTGCATCGATCATGTCAGCAGTGACTCTGCGAAGCGTGCTGACTCCGCGAGGATGTTAACCCCGGAAGAATAGCGTGACTGAGCCCGCTTCCAGTCCGGAATCAGTTAGTTAGGGAGCTGCTGGGAACTGAATCAATCAGCTTGAACGCTCACTCTAATTGTGCATTACCAGTGCAACTCAGACTGCACTTACAGAGCATTTCATCCCTTCCAGCGCATTTCATCCCTTTGTCCCCAAAAAATACTCAAGTTTTGTTGATCATCATAACTCTATTCTAAAATACAATTATTATAACTTGAAGCAATTCATTGATGGAACAATACCGAGAAATGTTATTTTAATTATAAATTCTAAAGTATTTATAAATAATAAAGGCTGTTAATTGTTTAAAATATAAATTCGATAGTAATATTCCTCCTAACAAAATTAAGAAGAAATAACTACTTATTTTATAATTTTGTTTTGGTATTTAATCCCACGTAAATATAAACAGTTTTTAGTGCAAGGAAACAGAATAAAAAATCTAACTGTCCCAACCAAGACTCGTACCTGGATCTCCTGCTATCCGGGCCGGTGCATTTTCCATTTATGCTACCGAGACAAGTCTTCAATTTCATTTATGCTCCGAGGCAGACGAATATATCGTCTTATGCTTAACATATCAGACTTGTCTCGGTAGCATAAATGGAAAATGCACCGACCTGGATAGCAGGAGATGCAGGTTCGAGTCCGGGCAGGGACAGTTAGATTTTTAATTCTGTTCCCTTGCACTAAAAATTGTTAACTACTTATTGTATAATATCTGGGATTGTATGAGACTTAACCTACCCAATCATGAACTATATAAGCCTGTCTGTGTATGTTTGTCATTCTTTCTATTTTTTTGCGAAAAAAAAATTACATATAAACAACATGTACAACTAGTTTCATAGCTATATAGGCTTAATTCACAGATTCAATAAGGCATAATTTTTTTTTTTTCAAAAAACGTTTTCAAATATTTATATATTCTTATTATCTTATAGTTTACAAAGAGAAAGTATCTCTACAAAAACTAAGCATTCCACTGTGTAAAGATAGAATTTCCCAATCTCCCTGAAGATTGCGGGACCCTATTGGGCAAATTTGATGGAACATGTAAGAAATATAAATTCCGCTGATTCCTGAGGTCGACCGTTACGACTCAAGCATGCACCAGCCACTAAGATACGAGCCAAGGTAAGTGCGTACTGGAATCACAATGAATCCACACACACAGGAGAAATGTCAAGGAGGCATTCGCGCCATCACGCGGGTACGGGACCAGTGCCAGACAAGTCAGCCGTACATGCAAGAATAAGGCACCTCTTAGAAACCATTCTTAGCGAGCCGGGAGGTTTCAGTTAGGTTAACAGTCTTTTATATATCCTAGGATTACTTCTATTGCGACGCCTACTAACGCAGGATTTAATTTGAAATTGAGTTTGGGGCACTTTCTACTGAAAAATTAATTTTAATTTGCGTTAATACATGTAAAATAATTTATAGGATTTTTTTTTTTTTACATTAACTTTTAGTGAATGCTCTGAAAGAAATTAAGATTATGAGATTTTCTGAATCTCAACACGATTTTTTTTAAAAAATTCTTCCTATCTCCATTGACTCATCAACTATTGGATATGCCAAAAATGGATCCAACAAATTTGTTGAGTAGAACATTTACTTCAGTTTGTACTGTACTTTAAGGATTAGGCTCGCAGACTATTCTGTGCTCGTATTTGCTATCTTCTTGGCCTACTTTTCTCGTCTTATCTTCGAATGTAGCAGACCTTTTTGTTTTACACACATTCTTTCAGTAGGCCGCATACAATTAAAAGTATTCTGATGGAATCTGTCATTCATTGAGAATATCTACCCTTATTTATTTATTTTTATTTGGCATTTCATTATACAACTTTCCGTTTTCTGAAAAATTTAATTTTAGCAATTTTATGTGTTATCTGACTTGTATAATTAGTGCCCATGTTTCACTTCTGCATCTCAATACTGCCTTGACATTATAGAATTTCATTTTACTTTTTTAACATTTTTTTAAACTTTGTAATTGCTCTGCATAAATGCATTTAGTTTGTTATGTCTTCTTCATAGCCTTAGAAAATTAAAATGTAATGGTGCTTGTTTTGTGGGTATTTCGTTTAGTATTATATTGAAGAGTAGAGAATGAAAAAGCCGTAATATTTGTCTTTTTTAAAAACATCTTATTATTAATTTTTCCTCATATGTTATTTTTATTACAACTGCGGAAATATTTAAGAGTATCCATCCACTATAACCTACTCTAGGTTGATTCCGTTACAATAAATTTATTAAATACCCTCGTTTATTATATACAAGAATTTTAGGGTAGATTTCTCAAAGAATACTTTATGTATACAAGTATTTTAACATATTCTACGACAAAAACAAGTCTTAATTTCCAGAAAATATTCGTGGCCAAATAGAAATTCAATTACTGTTTCACCAGGTTTTCAACGGTTTTTTCACCGTCTATAAAATTAAATTTGAGAAAAATGGACGAATAAAGTTTTGATGGCTGAAGAGAGGGGGAGGGGGGATTGCGTAGATGTTTTATCAATATATTAGGAATTTAAAAGTTTTAACTTAATGTATTAAAAGATTGTGTCTCTTTAATTGAAAATAACGTTGAATTCTTTAACACCAATGCCCTACACGATTACAAAAAAAAATCTCCATTTTTCATCGATTCTACAAGTAGGTGTTCCTAAAATGGCGAGCTATTTCGATTGCTAGAAAAAAATTTTTCATGTTCTACCACAATATGGGAGAACATTATGTGCCATTACCTTTTTTCCTATATTTTTTTCACTGCAATCAATGTCATGATTGTACTTTTCTTTGATAGGAATCTACAATTCCTATTTTACTCGGTTCACAAAAATCATAAAAAATGTTGACAAATTGGTTATTTAATGCTGGTAAAAATTATAGAAGCACAATATATATTTTTTTGTTGGTGATTTTAGCAAGTTTAAAGACAAAAAACCCAAAAAAAAGTTGTATTAAGAGCTAATAATATTAATTTATAGCTATTTAAAAATATATTTCCATATGTTCACGTAGTCATCGACGGTCGTCAGATGTATTTACCTTTTCATCTTCCGGGTTGGACCGTGTCAATTTGTTGATAGTTGCCGATTATACATAACCTGGTGTATAAAACATGGTATACATATACCACCTGGATTTAAAAAAGCTCTCCGGTTACTTCATTTGTAAAGCTCCTCGGAGCACAACGTACGTAGATATATTCTCACCATAACCCGCACATAGCTACGGGTAAAAGGGTCGCTATAGGTGGTGTACCAATTACACTCATACCACCATAGCACACGGACTGCTATTTATAGCACATTGTACATACAAATATTTACTAATAAAGAAGCAGTAGTAATAAAAAAAATAAAATAAGCTCTCATTCTCTACTCAGTCCTGAAGAAGCCATCACATGATGTGCCAAAGCTCGGCAAATATCAACAAATTGACACGGTCCAACCCGGAAGAAGAAAAGGTAAATATATTTTCATGTATAGGTATTTATTTTTCACAAATTCGTTCTAGCTTCCATATAAAAATAAATACAGCAATTAAGGAGGATTCCTCAGCACTTAACATCGGAGTAATNCAAAAAAAAGTTGTATTAAGAGCTAATAATATTAATTTATAGCTATTTAAAAATATATTTTCATATGTTCACGTAGGCTTCGACGGTCGTCAGATGTATTTACCTTTTCTTCTTCCGTGTTGGACCGTGTCGATTTGTTGATAGCTGCCGATTATACACCACCTGGTGTATAAAACATGGTATTCATATACCACCTGGATTTAAAAAACAGCTCTCCGGTTACTTCATTTGTAAAGCTCCTCGAAGCACAACGTCCGTAGATATACTCTAAGATGATATCTTCGGTCAACAAACTCTCCTTTTGTCCGTAGATATATTCTCACCATAACCCGCACATACCTGCGGGTAAAAGGGTCGCTATAGGTGGTGTACCAATTACACTCACACCACCATAGCACACGGGCTGCTATTTATAGCACATTGTACATCCAAATATCATCATTCTATACTCAGCCCTGAAGAAGCCATCACATGATGTGCCAAAGCTCGGCAACTATCAACAAATTGACACGGTCCATCCCGGAAGAAGTAAAGGTAAATATATTTTCAAGTATAGGTATTTATTTTTCACAAATTCGTTCTAGCTTCCACATAAAAATAAATACAGCAATTAAGGAGGATTCCTCAGCACTTAACATCGGAGTAATGCTCCTTTACAAAGCTGCAGACAGAAAGTTTTCCACCACCGTTCGACACGGTGACTCTCACAACAATAACTGTCCCGAAAGAGGGTGGAAAAAACGCCGAGGCATTTCGGTGAAAGGATCCAAGCTGAGAAGATAGCACCGAACAGCCAACGATAAGTGAAAGTGCTCCTGTCTCGGAAACGGAGCTTTTCCAACGAAATCCTACTTTAGTTCTCTCTACTTCCGATAGAGTGAAGTTACTAGCCACAGAACTGGTTTCAAATAAAAACACAATCTCCTCTTCTTCGAGGGAATGATTCACAAAAGATTATGAAGTTGAAATTTTCAAATAAAACTCATCTCGTCCATTACCAGTTACGATCCTCATATATAAAATAGAAATAAAAAGCACAAAATACACACACACACACACACACACACACATATATGTATATATATGTGTGTGTGTGTATATGGGGCACCTGTGGTGAAGTGATCAGCGTACTGAATCACAAGTCCTGGGTTAGAGTACCGGTCCCTCAAGTCCTTTTTCTGAACTATTATACGGTGTCCCAAAATTAATGCAAGATTTGAATTTAATGGAAAACATTTTATTGAATAATAAAGTACAAAAGTTAGAACTATCATACCTTCTATTATCCGTCTTCATTGGTTTCTGCAAACCATCGTCTGTTGGCGAGCGCTTTCGGACATTGTCCATCCATACATGAATGAATTCGAAATGGACAATGCCCGAAAGCGCTCGCCAACAGATGGTTTGCAGAAACCAATGAAGGCGGATAATAGAAGGTATGATAGTTCTATATTCATTGGTGGTGGAAATAACCTTTTAGATTACAAAAGTTAGGATTATTTATGGAATAACACATCGGGCAAGTGTGTTTGCAACATAGACTGTAAAAAAATTCAATTACACCATTAGATATCTGTTTATGGGGTTGCTAGAAATCACAGGTCTATGTCAACCAGCCCACAACCTCCCGTGCATTGAAGAAGGAGACTCAACGCTGCATCAATGAAATTCAGCAACATTTATGCGAAATGATTATAGAAAACTTTCACAAACGCCTGCGACTATGCATGCAAAGCTGTGGAGGCCATTTGTACGATATGTTATTCCACAAATAACCCTATCCTATGTACTTTATAATTCAATAAAAAAAATGCAACAATAAAAATACTAAAAAACTGTTTTTTTTCTTTTAAATTAAAATCTTGCGTTAATTTTGGAACACCCTTTAGATCCGAAGTTTTTTTTTTCAAATTGGAGATGCTCATGTATCTACTCTTCGGACTGACGACTCTTCTAGAAGAGGAAACGCTTACTGAATAGGTAACTTCTCTACTTAGCCCTGAAGAAGCCATCACATGATGTGCGAAAGCTCGGCCACTATCAACAACTTGACACGGTCCAACCCGGAAGAAGAAACGGTAAATGCCTACTGAATATGTTCGCGGACGTTGGGATCACTAATCACTAATCACCTTGCCTAATAAACCAAGCTCTAGGGACCATCAGTTTCGGTGAAAAACTATTGCTCCCTATGCATAATAAAATAAGCCATCTTTAATCCCATTATGAGGTAATTTTACACAAATTAAATGGGAAAAAAAAGATAACGTAAATTATTATATCATAGGATTGAAAATGGCTTATTTGACTTAAATTAGTTAGAAAAATTAGTTTGACTTTTTACGTCTACTAGATCTTTATATGTTCTTCGTTGCTTAACAATCTCGAAACCTCGTTGTCTTATAAAGGGCTTTCATATTCCTGAGGGTCTAAGCAGAATGGAAGCCCTAAGTGCAGAGTAGTTAAGGGCAAGAAACTAAAGTTAAAAGGGACGAAAAAAGGAGTGTTAAGTTGGCATAATATGTCTAAAAGAATAGATTAATTTAGAAAATAAAATATGAAAAAAAACTTGAGTGTGTGGTTAATGGTGGACTGAGTTTGGCGATATGCTTGGTATAATATTATTTTAAAAAATATCATCATTCATCTGTTATGAAAGCAGGTCTCAATGTATATAAGTATAAATGTTTCAGATTTATTTGTTTTTTAGATGACTGTATTGGACTTTAATAATCTTCCTTTATAAGCCCCAATGTTACGCATAACCCATGTAAATGCATGTTGTCATAGGGCGTGAAACCAAAAACTCTTCATAATGAAGGGTAGTAGCTGTCCCAAAACCAAGGGACGAATTGTGCCCTGAGATATTAAACTTTCTTTTTCGCCGTCTACTCTCCCAGTAGTTCCAGACCTCAACAACAGATAGCTCCACTAGCATGGCTCTATGTCGAGAGAATCAGAACTTATCTGAATAGGGGGGATAAATATTTGTCAGAGGTCCAAACGGATGGAATGATGTCCTAACCACACCTTCTCTAAAATGACATTGGTAGTCATCTCATTCTCTGCAGGGCTTCTATGGCCTTCATTGCGATTAGGCAATGTGGGTGTAAGTGAACAAGCAGACCGAAAGGCAAGTCTGAGGGTTCTGTTGAGCAGAGGGGCAGCTCGGAGAGGCGTGATTGAGTTGACTGAGAGGGTGATAAATTACCAGCGGCTTGTTCCAACCCCTAGTAGGAGTTTCTAGGGGTCTGTATACAGAGGCCTAAGCCCGACCATTCCTTCGGCTACCTTTCGCCTTGGAGGAGCTCAAAATGGCTCTGATTACGAGTAAATTTTCAAATTGCAACCCCCAAAATGTTCATTACAATATTATTCATTTCTAGACAATGAATGATACTGTAATGAACACTTTGAGGGTTGCAATTTGGAAATTTAATCATAATCAGAAACATTTTGAGTTCCTCCAAGGCGAAAGGAGGAACTCAAAATGATTCTGTTGATCTGAATCCTTGCTTCAATTAGTCCTATTTTTTAAATAAGAGGAACTAAAGACCTCATTAAACTGAAAAAATTAATTTAGTAAAACAATGCTGTACTATGATCAGGATTGGTTTTAGAAAGGCATGATAAATGAGAATAAAAACCTTTTAATGTTAATTAAAATTTAGGCTTATATAATTTGTTTAACTTAGTAAATCATTCCTAGCGGAAAAAGGAAGATTTAAGCAACAACAAAACTTCTATTCCGAAGGTTAATAATTAAAGAAATAAAAATCAATAAGCAGCAATTTTGTCAGCAATCATTGCTCACCAACAAGCATTGTTTGATTTTTATACGAAAGAATAGTCTAACATAAATCAACAGGACGTTCCCATTTAAGCACATGAATGCACTGGGTAAAATAAATCATTGATGGTTCCCAAACATGCACGAAACCTTTAACTTAACTACATGCCAGATAGAGCTTAAATTAAAGTCATTCAATAAGTGCATTTTTGTCCAATGATAGCTTAAAAAAGCGGATACAGTGACACATCAAATAGAACTATATAATTATTAGGTGATTTTAGTTGGGGTTCGGTCATGTTAGATCCAAAAAAAAAAAAATACTAATTTTCAAAGAAAGGTGTATTTAAAAAAAAAATTTATCTGCCAACGTTTCGACTTACATTGTAAGCCATCTTCAGGGCTATCATGAAGACGAGAGGGGACGTCCAGTCCCTAAGTTCACATTTCCATGACTGGAAAGAAGAACTGTACAATTATCTTCATTATTTTTTAAGAATCTCTAAACACTGTAACACAGTGTATGAATGAGTAAAGTGAGTAAAATGATGATGTTTCATGACATTATTTTTAAAATATATATTAACAACAACAAAAAATTGATTAACATTTATAATAATGAAGTGTTTAATGCGCCACTCTTGCTCGTTTTAAATATTATTCCAATCATACCACTTTCTTTCTTGGCTACGTGTGTACATACATGAGTGTATGCGTATAGGTTTGTTTGATGCGTGAGTGTGGGTGGGGGTATGCGTGTGACATTTTTAACTGATTTCCCATGCTTATATATAGATAACATATTTCTTTTAAAAAAATAACAAAAAAAAAACCTCATATTAATAAAGGTATTAAATAATGTATTTTCGAGATTCATGCAGAAATTAAAAAAGTTAAAACAAATTCAGTATTTAAGATTTTTATTGCAAACTGTCTGATTCATTTTTGTTTGAAATGAGATTAGTGAGAGAGAGAGAAAGAGTAGAGAAAACCAAATTTCGTATTATTCATATTTTCGTTTTTATTTCAGTTACGAAAAATCTTATAGAACACATATAGAAAATATAAATTTATATAATATTTTAAAATCTACGACGCGAGAACAATCTCATTAGTCACATTGAATTTAGTAAGTTAGGATTAACAAATGAGCGAAGGAAAGTTTCTAATAAAGACGCCAGAAATATTGAAGGCGTACCACTTACCCTTACCATCCCCTTACAGCCTTCTCTATTAAATAGTTGCTTATTCGAATCCGCCTAGTTTACCCCTTCTTCATTATCGAAATTTAGAGTTTCTGGAATAACATATTATTATTTCTAAATAATACATTACAAAGTTTCTTTGAGTTTATTCTAGATAATATATATGCGTGTGTGTGTGTGTGTGTGTGTGTGTGTGTGTGTGTGTGTGTGTGTGTATTTACATACAGACAAGGAAACGAAACACTCGTGGCTGCGATGTATATTCTTTCACTACACTCTTTCTTACTCCTGTTCTTATTTATTTTATTTATAAAAATATTTTGCATAGTAAGTTGTTCCTCATTTTATAATACAAATAAGCAAAATAAGTATGTTGTTTGTTTAATGTTGTTTGTATTTGCTAATGCCTGACAAATTATTTTTGCCAGAATGATAATGATCATAATGATTAGTGTGACACATAATATTATTAGTAATAATAGTCTTATTTAACAAAATTAGATTTCCAATTATTTTGGCTAAATAACATCTTCTCTGCAATTAGACAATAAGTATATTGCAAATAATTAAAAATATACATATAGCTAGAGGATCACTTGAATTTAAATAGTCCGATTAAGCTAAGAAAACATATTTGAGCCTCGGTGAAGCTTTTACTCTTTCTTATATTTTTTTTTAAAACTTTATGAACATACACTCTTGAGTGAAAGAATGCTACTGACATACCCCTCAATGAATGTAACTCTTCTTCAGCTTACCCTTCTTCGACAAATTTTAAGTAAAAAAAAGATAAAAAAAAAAAAATTAGTCCATAGGCAGTTGCATACAGACAGCTGAAGAGGATCACCCTGTCTGTGAAGGAAGAACTGCTGCCAGCCTCAGGCGGATGTAGACCAGGGAGGCCCCTCACTGTACGCCTAACGGGATAGTCCCAGCCTACATTCACCAGTGCTCACTACCGATCTCTCGTCATCCCTTACAGAGAACCACCCCATGTACTCCTCCACCGTAAGGGCAACTATTCGATATGTAAGATTGCCAGCATATTGGCCATCGACTCTATTAGAGATGGTCCTACCGGGAAAATTTATCAGCGTCTTCTCTGCCTTACAGGGTGCCGAAGTCTCAATTTACAATAGCTAAGATAAGTTATTGTACTCTTAATTATACATAAATTTATTGTGAAAATTGCATACGAAAGTTATGCAGTACTATATTAGAAACAGTGATATGATAAGCAATATTTTAATCCTACAAACTAATATCCTTTTGATAGTAATTAACATTTCTAGTTATATAATATGCAAAAATTAATCTCATTGAATTAATCCACACAAAGTTAATATGACAACAAGAACTTATGAAAAGGAACATTATATATTACAAGACAATAAGGGCATCAATTTAAATGTTTAGTATTTAAATCTGAAGATGAACCAGTTAAATGAAAAAAAAAAAAGGCTCGAAGCGTTAATGAATAACGTATGGAATATAAACTAACTAAAAAAAAAAAAGTTTAGAGTCAGAAATATAGAAATATTATAAAAAATAAGTTATTATTTTTAAAGAAAATAATATCCTTTTAATTTGCAAAACGTCTGGAAAAAATAGTAATGTCAACTTTGTAAATCATTAAGCCTTCCGCATTATAATTTAATTTTATATCTGATTTAGCAACAATTACAAAGATAATATAACCCTCTAAGGAAAATCAAATTAAAAATTATTAAAAAAATTTGACTTGCAAACTATCAAACATCTTATAGATATAATATAAGATATAAAATAGTACGTCCTCCCACATATGAAAAAGTGCATGTGTGTAAATAGTTATTGTATGATGACGTAATACAGATAATCTCAGTGTATCCGGCACCTATAACCTACCCTCGGTTGATTACATCACTATAAGGTAGTTAAATACTACGTCTTTTATATGGATTTTTCCCTTGTAAAATCCAATGGGAGTCCACACGATCCTCCCTGAAAACAATTTATCGCTCGGAAATGGAAAATAAAAAAAATGCTTGGCTAAGTTATATTCACATCATTAAATGAATAATTAGTTTCAGCGCCGGGCATATTAAGGTTTTACCGACGTAATGTATTTTTATAGAAAACGTTTGATAAAGGAAATCTTTAAGAATGTATCAAGAATGGTAAAACCTTCTTTCTTTTTATTTTTTTTTTTTATTTTTTTTTTGTGTATAGAAAATTATAGCAGTGGAAAACTCAATAAGTCCACTATAAACGAATTGTATAAACTAAATGTAATCGAACTCCTCAGCATGGAATATTTGTATTTGAACTTTCCATGTCATGTAATCCCCACACTTATAGCATATATCTTTTATCAATAAACAAATCTATATTCAGTTTCATTTCTCTAAAGTAAATATTACATCATAAAAAAATATTTACTCACACTTGACATTTCAGTTAATCACCTACAACTATTCGTTCAATGTCACTCAATGACGAACTCATTCGTTGCATTTAAAACAACTAATTTGCTTCTTCTTTGTTTGTAGACAGTTTCTGGGCCGTAAAATATGCTGTTCAGGTAAACCTCCCCTCCTTTTCAAATTGTTTAATGTCACCGTGTAACTGTGTAGACAATCCGTTACACTGTGTAGGTAATACCTTACTCCTTTAGGATTTTGCACTATAGCGGACGAGACGATTTGAGCTATTCGTTTTTTTTTTAATTTAAGAGCTAGAGGTCGAATTTAATGAAATTCAAGCCCATTCATGAGTTTGAGAAACACCAACTGATCCCTGCGAATATACTGACAACCTGTGGCTATTCTTATCATTATTTTAGAGGGACGTTCAACATGTAACTAATGTAACAAATATAATTTTCACCTCTAGAGCATGGCTTCTTTAATTAGACAACTCCATCCCCTAACGAGGGTGGGCCAGGTGGGGTGGAGACGAGGACTTACGATGACACGGGCTTCCGGCACAGCTGGCGAAGGTGGCCCAGCACCCAGGAGTCGGAGGCTGTGCAGGGGGGATACGTCGTGTAACTCACGAGAAATTCGAAAAATGCAACAACCCAAAACCTATGTTAAGCAATTTTCGTCTGCAACTTTTGTCAAAAATTCAACTTATTATTTAATATAATACATAAAAATTTAATTGTTCATACTCTCATGTCAGTAAAAAAAAAAAAAAAAATATATATATATGTATATATATATAATTATTTTACTGCTTCTAAAGATGTTTTGTGCGAAGGTGCTGTCTAACGACAATATGATTATCTTTGCGAAATGATACTTTATGATTAGATGATTTTTCATCAGAATTAGATGATTTTTATTTAAGCGAATATTTCTTGCCAAAAAATTGGGTACATGCAATAACTATTTTTATGATATACTAGACACTGCTGGACATGGTAACATATGTTGTTATACAACAATATCATAATGTAAAATTAAATTCAACAGTCTCTACTAATTTACTAATTCGCTAAACGGAAATAAGGCTGGTGAGACTGTGATTGTGGTTTTATATTATTTGAAAACCCGGTTTTTCTGTAAGTTCTAAGCCGGTTTTTCAAAATTTACCAGAAATCGGAACAGCAATGAAACCGAAACACAATAAATGATTTCTTAAAGATTATCAGTAAACGCCTAAAACCATTACTGACAGAAATGATTACATCTTTATAATTGAAGAAATGTGGGAAAACTATAATTATTGACCAATCAATGTGAATGGAATGTCCTCTGNAACGCCTAAAACCATTACTGACAGAAATGATTACATCTTTATAATTGAAGAAATGTGGGAAAACTATAATTATTGACCAATCAATGTGAATGGAATGTCCTCTGTAATCTAGAAGGATATTATGGGATACTGGAGAATGATTTAGCCGTCTGGACAGTGAAAGTTGCAGACAAAGGTTTTTCTGTCCGTGTGTCGCGAACACGTTTCAAAGCAACACTGAGAATGCTGTTACACAAAAATGCAACAAGAGAATGGTAGAGGCGTTGGGGTACAACACAAAAAAACAAGACAATCGCACCCTTTTTCAGCACAATCACTTTCATACAGCAATAAACCAAAGGGAGGGATTCTGTCTAAGTCCGGGGGTATATGGGAACAATTTGTAAATCGCTTTTACAGATTTAAAGGTCATTCATTCGCCCGTTCGCCGCATTCCTAACATAAGATGTCACCATCTCTTCTACGATCGCTGACTGAAAACATAGGGACACAATTACTTAAAAAAAAACAAAAAACAAGGGACAGTAGCTGTTGAAAAGCATACATTTATGCAAAAGTTATTAGAAAAGTGTATGATTACTTGTAAAAGTATAGAAAATAAACTTAACTAACAACAGGCACTTTAAAAAACCCGCATTTTGTTTACGAAGCAGATTTTTTATTTATTTTATCCAATGCATTTTATAAATATTTATTAACTCATTATTTTAGTAAATATTTTCAATTTTAATAAAGGGTTCTATCAAATTGAAAAGTCCATACTCAATTATTGTATTTTATCATTTTTTTTTTTAACTTTCGGGATCAACGTAGCTCACGAAATTCCCAGTTCAAGATCAATGGTGAGACTTTTTTGTCATTTTCAATTTCTCTTCTTCTAATATTATTATTATTACATCTCATTAACTTATATGCTTATTAAAAGGAACATA
>KZ808185.1:189912-213118 GCA_000696205.2 Oncopeltus fasciatus | reverse complement strand
TATTATAATAAATATATGTCAATAATTAGTGTCATGGCAATAGCTAAAAAAGGTGAAAAATTCTATTTTCCAATATTTTTATGAAATGCATATCAGCAATTACTCATTTCATTAATGTCCAGACCAAAGTAGAAAAAAACAACAAAAATAAATAAAAACCACAAAAAATTCGTAATTAACTTGCTTAAATCCAATATATGAAATATAGAAAATCTGCTTGCTCCTAGCTGCTTTTGCGGGAGGTGGTATGTCGTTTTGTTTTCCAGTTCTGTTATCTAAAATTAACAATCATCACAATCATCACAATCTATTTTCAACTTTGCTTAAAGTTGTCTAAAAGGTTATTTTCACTACCAATGAATATAGAACTCTCATACCTTATATTCTCCGTCTTCATTGGTTTCTGCAAACCATCCTCCGTAGGCGAGTGCTTTCGGACATTGTCCATCTTCTTGGCCGAATACATGTGTTCACCGTCACTGTCTGTATTAACAGTTGAATGCAGACAGTGACGGTGAACACATGTATTCGGCCAAGAAGATGGACAATGTCCGAAAGCGCTCGCCAACAAATGGTTTGCAGAAACCAATGAAGACGGATAATAGGAGGTATGATATTTGCTTATTGTGTTAATATAAACTATTAACACAATAACCAAATAATTGTTTAGGAAGCTCATACATAACTTCAAATAAACGTTCCTTGGATTAATGTTTTAAAACCCTTTCAGGATTGAAGGAATGTGTTGTAAAGAGCTGTCGAAACGAAGGAGTTATAGTTGTTGTAACACCTGTCGCTTTACGACCAGAAGAGGGTCCACACAAAGTCACGCTAAGGGAAGCAAGCGTGGAAAATTGAATAAGTTTGAGGAAATTGAGACAGCCCTGGATATACGTGCGTGTCTGGAAACTTGAAAATGCGACAAGAGGGATGTGAGATTATTTGGAAATCACCCAATGTTTGAACTATCTGAGAAGAAGGGAAATGCCTATTCACCAGATTCTTTCCTTTTCTTGATTTAGCTTATTTTTATTTTTTATTTTTCTGTGTGCACAGATTTTGAGGTTAACGTTACCTATACAGGAAATGCATAAACTAAGCGGTTACACGCTTAGAGTAGAGTAATTAGGAAAATATAGGTATATCACAAAGCGAGCTTTTAAACAAAAGAATGCAATTAGGGTGAAATTTGAGATCTTTTAGGCTGGCTCTAGACAATCCTACGCTTGTTTTTGCAAATTTCCTGTAGAGAAAAAAAGGTATTCGCGTTGATCCTATGATATAACCGGTAAAGAAGAAGCTAAAATATGCTTAGCTGGAAATTGAGCTTGTATGAGTGAATATATATATATACGAATGAGCTCTACCACATGACATCTATGAAATAAAGAGAACAAATTAGATAATTAAGCATATGTTACAAAACTGCAGAAATACTTAGTTAATAGCTGAAATCGTAAAAACGAGAGAGGATTATCTCAGAGGGAGTCTTAAATTAAAAAAATTGTCATTGTCTTTGCTGGAGATACAAATATAATAAACTAAAACATTTGTAGAAAACAACTTCTTTGAAATCCAATTTTAGTTCATATTCTCCAAATGTCCAACACCTTCTTTTACTTAATAAACATAAAGTTGTTATTTTTACTTGCGTTCCATAAACCTTTATCAAAGGTGATAAAATGGAGGCCCAGTAAATTTATTATTTAGATAAAGAGAGATTATATATATAAAAAGCAATAAAATAAAATAATACTTTCGAGGAATGTAGAAATCAGATGAGAGAAAAGGATAAAAAAGGGAATCCTCTTATCAAACTTATATATTGGCTGCAAAGAGCGAAGTCGATAAATAGGCACAGAAAAAATTCGAAGAATAAAGAACTCGTATACAAAAAAAAAAAAAAAAAAAAAAAAAAAAAAAAAAAAAAAATGTATGGACTAGACCACATGAACTAGCTTCCTGTGGGTATGTTCAGAAAGACAAGAGATATAGCTTATCCAATACTGTGAAAAGAGGCTTTAAGAGAAAGACGTCCATATGAATCGCTATTGCTATAGTATGTCTCACATGAGAGTTGGATATTCTATCCCAAGAAACTTTAACTAAAAGTCCATATGAGACGTGACTTTAACATAAAATATAATCCATTCAATTATGGGAAGGTTACACACTTGTTAAATTGTCTACAGAAAATCTGAACTCACTAGTTACTGTCACTCAACACTGGCACTGCAAAGGCCAAGATCAGCCTGACGCTCTGAAACATGCGATATGACATTGACTCGAGGGCTGCTGACAATCCGCTTTTGTAACTGTATAGAGCCTTCTACTGGAATCTGGATGAGCCGGGAACCTTTCTTACAAAATAGGATTGCGTCTTATAAGTGAAGAGGTGTCATCTGGTAGCAGGTGGCCCACCTTTAAGAAGCCCCTCCGCACGGCTCTGGCCCTCTCGTGACGACTACCCCCCAAAATCCTGAACATTATCAACCAAAATACAAGTTGGTTGTTTTTTTTTTTTTTAATATTAAGATTCTATATAGAATATTCGTCGTTTTAGATAATTCTTCTCCTAATATAGTCAGCTTCCCACAGTATTCATAAATGCTTAACCAAAGTAAAAATTTCTTCTTATCCTAAATCTTGCGAATATCGTTCTAATTTTTTTTCTCTTTATAGGAAACTTTAAAACTTCATCATATATATCATACAAATAAACGAATCAGCATATTTCAAACTGTCATTTGTGAGGAGTTTCCAAATTTCAACGAAATATTCTCTTCTATCAATTTCTTACCGGTCCTTGTCCATCCCGCAAAAGCAAGCACCTACTTTATCGATTCGTTACGTTTAGGAAAAAACGTTCTTTATATTAACTCAACAAACTTACTGGATATCAGCTAGAACCTACCCAAAGATTAGCTTGATAACAACAGCCAGAAATATGTGTCGCGCGATAAGATTATGAACTAATTGATTCTCTAGTCATGAATATATTTGCTAAAACTAATACACTAATAGTAATGTTCAATAACTTTTCAAAAACCAAATCAACTGAACGAATATATTAATTAAACCCAAATAATCAGACTCAATTTATATGAAGGACTTCCTTTTAGCGGAGCAATAGGTTGCAGGCCCGTCGTGGCATGGGCGGGGGTGGGTTGGGCTTTCTCCGCGGCGTCTTGCTGGCGCTCATGAGGCGCCCTGGGGGATGTAGTCGGTTTGGTCGCACTAAGCATATCCTCCTTCACAGGGCTGTCACCTAAAGCTATGATGGACCTTACATTCTATTAAGATGATGGGGCGCGAGGCGCCGCGGAGTGGGCTCTGTCTGTCTATGTCCGTCGGGATGGGGCCTGTGTCGATAGATCAACTTAAACTTTATTTTATTCATAAAATATGGAGGGCGCTGATATCCCCAGCAGTTAAGCGCCGTAAATCCCTAATAAACAAACAAATAAGAACTTTATCCGTTTCAGAAATTTCTGTTAAAAAAATTTGGGAAAGTACAAAATACGACGATTCCATGAGACTATTCGTGGTCGACAATATATTTAGCAATATAAAATTCCTTTGCGTAACGTCACAGATTAAATGGGAAAGCATGGTAAGAGCTGACTCTGAGGACTCTACAAACCCCACCAGAAGACACAGTCCCTTTGACTTGAACTGATTAAATAAGAGAGGTTAAATTTTCTTAGAGAGAAGGGAGGTATTTAGTGACTTCCCGAGAGGAGACAGCCGGTCCCTGGAGGCGCCTCCTTTCAAAGTCCCCTACTTGTTGACAGAGCCGGCAGGGAACTGTGCGGGTGTGTGCGAGCGCGCCGCTGAAGTAAACACTCCCAAAGAGCTACAAACACTCGCTCTACACAGCCACTTGACGTCACCGGCAAGCCGGGGGCAAGGGGCACATCTCTGGGAGATCCCAACTTGCGAGGAAGGAGGCTTATTTTCCAAGGCTTAGTTAGAATTGTGAGCCCTCATCCTTCAACTGAAATACTTAGCCTTCCTTACATGTATTCCATCAGAAGTCTATTGGAGCAAAGGAAGTCTTTATTTGACTTCTCCAGTAAAGAATTATATAAACATGTTACTTTACGGTAATAACTTAAGGGTTATACATAAAGTGGTCAAAAATTACATCAAGCATGTAACTATGTTGACGCCCTAGGTCTATTATATAATATTAATTTAATAATTAGTGAATAGCTGATTTGATCTTCAAAAGAATAATTTTTTGGAGGAAAAAAAAATAATAAGAGTACGTAAATTGTCAGAAAGGCGACTTGTAGCGGAAAAGCCAAATAGATCAGCCTAAGTTTTCCCCTTTAAGGTCTTACCTAATATTTACTATTTTTGGTGGACGACGAGGTGATTCGTTCGCGACTCTTAAGTCCGACGGCTTGGATAAATGCCTATCGAGAAATAGTAGCTTGCTCAATGTCATAGATGTTTAAAATAAAGGGGCTGAATGAAGACAGTCCCTCCTATAATAACAATAAGAGCTCATATGAAATGTGTGTGTTTGTGGGTGTGCGTGTATGGAAAGAAATTTGAATGCATTATACCTTAGTCTCCTCCTGTAAAATATTGAAAAGAATAATATTTCATACTCGTTATGGAAAAACTCATTATTTTTCAGGTTAATATGCTAAAATCACCATATGAACTTAAACTTTTAAATATTATATATATATAACGAATTTGTTTTCAATATTGTAGAAATAAGAAAGCTCTGGAATTTCTTTTAATAAATTTTTTCCTTTGCATGTCTGTTTCAATAAAAATGCAATAAAACAGAAATGTCAGAGAATTACATTTTACACCTATTATGCTTTTATATATGTTTTTTCGGAGTTGCGGCACTGGCCGTTCTCTCCCTCATGTCATAGTCACTCACGACCATTGAACAACATTGTGAGCAATTACAAAATGTAAATTTACTTACAGAATGTAACTACCGAATAAATAAATAAATNATATAATATAAGCCATTTTAATTACAAAATTTTATTTATTGAACTTGTTTAAATGTGTTTTTGAAAATTATATTTTATTCCATCAAGTTATAACTTCTCTATATAAATGTGTGTGTGTGTGTGTATATATATATATATGGTATGTATAACTGAAAAATGATTGTTGTTCCTTTTTTGTTTGTGCCTTGTGAAGAGCTCCATTGTCCACTCGGTTGACGAGATCCTGCTCTTCCGGAAGGTGTTTTTGTGAGGAAGGGAGATAAACACTCCACACACACACACGCATGCGCTAGGAGGACCACTTGTCACCACTAGCCGCAGGAGTACGCCTCCATAAAATGATGTAAAAAAATAAGTTCTTGACAATCAGGGTACAAATAAATTTGAACACGGTACGTGATGACCATATATATATTGCATTAATATATAGCTGACTTCCAACAGGGTTACTATCCAGACGCGATTTCAGAAAAATTTTAAGTTATTTTCACCGATCCCATTATACAAATTCGGTACGTTAAATATATTTCTTCGCGCTTTAGCGTTTTTGTGTTTAAAATAGTTAAAGCAAATTAGGTATTTAGACTTCTTTTTGAATTCTAAAATGGCTGAAGGGGGAGTTTAGAGGAATACTAAAAATTATTGAATATCTTGATGTCTTCGTTATTATTACTGTTAAGGAAATGTATAGAACAAAATATGTGTCAAATACAATTAAAAACATCTATATTCCTTTCTATTAACAATTAATAACATTCTATTTATAAATGTAATTTTGAGAATTGTGCCTGCCTCCTTCTTCTAAAAATATAGAAATTAACTTCGGTAATTAGGCTTTAAATAGCACACCATTGCATGAATTTATTGGTCGTTGAAATGAGATGAGGGTAAAAAAGAATTCAGAGAGAGACCAGAATTTATAACCGTAATAACTTTGGTGTTATTTGAGTTACTAAAAAGTTCATAGAACACAATATGAGTGAAATGTATTTATATGGGGTTTTTTATTAACGTTTTTACGTAACCGACAAGTATGGTGGTAATTCACGTATGTAATGTGCTGAGCATCACGTATGCTACGATGTATGAGCATATCCTATACTCAACCATTCCGGCACGTGTAGAGTAAACTTAAGTGGTCTTCCTAAGACTATTTTAATTTATACAGTCTTTTTTTTGTTTATGAAGTTAAATATATTTATTTTTGAGCATTATATTTTGAAAATGACCGCATTAAGGTCCTTTTTGTGTATTTATTTTCACTCATCACGTATAATAAATAACGTTCAATAAAATAAAAAAAATTATAGTTTGCAAAATTTCACTTTAAATGTAAAAATTGGAACTCACATACTTTTGGTTTTTTAAGCTGGATTAAAAAATTTATTTTTATTTGTGCCCTGTAGCGCTAAAGCCAAGTGGGAATAACCCAATTGGATAGTATTATTTATAAAGGAAACATTTTAAACACAAATTAACAACATATCAATCTTGAAAAAATAAATACTCTCTCCCACGCCCTCTATAAGTGGTAGAGGATGTGAAAAGCAAATACTGTGGGGAAATATTGGTTTCCAGAGGGTGACCACTAAACCATCCATAGAATCCTCATTCCTTTTGTTACTCCCATGTGTGGAGTGGAAAAAAAAATGGCGTTTCATTTACTTTTCTTACTCTAGTAGGTTACAATAGATTGTCAATAATTGTTTCATTTAGCAATAATAAATATTTTAATTTTACTGGATAAAATGTTTTATGTTATATTTACTGAAAATCCAACAAAACATACATGTTTCTTCATTTTTTAAGTAAACGTGGTGACATTAGCAGAGTATTATAAAAGTGTGATTAATAGTAAAGATATTATTATTAATTTACAATAATAAAAAAACCTTAACACACTTAGATCTTATAACTATAAAAATACAAATATAATGATATGTTATTATTTTTTATTACAAACATTTTTCCATCTGTATTTTGTCAAGAATTTACTGATTCCATTCTTTTCAAGAATTCACAATAACTTTCCATTACGGGCGTATATTATTCGTATATTATTATTAGAAAAATATAGTCAGGAGCCCCTCGATGATTGATATTTGGTACATGATACCGTAAATATTTCACATATTATAAATAACTTCAATATACACATCATAAATAATTCATCTTTTTGTAATTATCTCATCTGACGAATGTTAAGAGTCAGTTCACAGCGAATGATTAACTAATTTAAAAAGAGAGTTTGTTGACCGTAGATATTATTCTAAGATGATTTTAGTTGGGGTTCGGTCGAGGTAGATCCAATAGAGAATTATAATATAATGTGATATCAAGAGTATGAAAGTAGAAAACTGTGTAAGACAATTACATAAACTTTTAATTGTCTTACACAGTTTTCTACTTTCATACTCTTGATATCACATTATATTATAATTCTCTATTCTACTAATTTCAAATATTACTGTATTCTCATGACATTGTATTTCTACAGCCCTGAAGATGGCTTACAATGTAAGCCGAAACGTTGGCAGATAATCCTTCATTAAAAAAAAATACATTTTTTTATTTGTGTTTTTTTGGATCTACCTCGACCGAACCCCAACTAAAATCATCTTAGGATTAACTAATTTATTTTAAAGTAAATTAAATCATACCGATTGACTACTGGAATGGGAGAACTTCAGTGGAAGCTATAAATTATTGATAAAGTGCAGTTAACTTTAAACGCCATATTAATAGTTAAATGCTGTCATATCCATTCGCTCGAAAATAGGATAATGGAAAATTAGGTTTTACCCAATTGTAGATTGAAACTCGTAGAAGTGATTTGTAAAGTTATCATTGTTCCCCAAATGAATGCAGTCGAGTTTATGGAGCGTAAATAATAGATGTATATAAACGATGTAAATTACGAATTTATTTACAAGTAGGATTCAGTGACCGAACGCATCGTTAACCATAGGCAGTGCAGGTGATTCGGATAACAGTCTGCGTTAATTGAAATTGTTCATAAAATCATGGTTGTTAAATTACATTATTTTCTGAGACGGAACATATAACGCAGATGTGCATTCTGAGCAGATTTTCCACGTTTCATTGAAAATGGTCATAATTAAGGGTAAGTGAAGAAATTTAGCTCAAAATCCTCATAGAACAAAGACTGTATATGTTACCTTTGCTTTAGACTGAAGGAAGAGAAGGAAAAATCGAGGAAGGTGCACTTCGGCGTGCAGCCCATCATAGGTAAATTCTTAAATTTCTATCTTAACATGTGTTTTTCGTAAAAATTTCATACAACACAATCGATAACAATTATTTTTACATCTAATATGTTCTGTATGTTTCTCCTTACTCAAATAAGAATGAAAATATTAAGATTATAAATTCTGGACTGCCTCTAAACCCCCTACCCCCTTTTTTTCCTTTTTATTTTAACCGAAAGATAATTATGAGCAAGTTGAGTTAATAATTTAAAGTTTTAAATTTATTTTGTTTTTAGCTTATAATGTAAGAAAAGATTTGTATTAGTAATTTATTTGTTACTTATAGATAAACTAAATATACTGATTAATTTATGGCTTTTTAATTTTACATATTACTTAAATTATTTATTTATTTTCATATTTATCACGAATTTCTACGAACATTTTTTTGTATAAAAGTTCTAACCTCTTCAAGAAACATTTTAAACAACCTCTTTACATTTTATATAGTAAATGGGAATAAAAAATCTCATTGGAAATTATATAAAATTTTTATTAATAGATTTGGAGCAAATTGAAAATCCTTTTTACACTTTTTTAGTTAGAATGCACTATTCTTTTCCTAAAAATACAACAAAAAAAAAAGTCTCGTAATTTGACTATTGTTCTAAATGTAAATAAGAAGCTGTTAGATAAACTCACATTTTTTTCATTATTAATTTATTTCTTAAATAATGAAAAATTTTATAAGAGTAATAGGCATATCAAATTGTAAAAATAATTATTTTATAGAAGTCATAAATACCATTTATATGGGGCTAAATTAGCTGCTTAATTTTAACAATTAGTAAAAAAACCTATTTTAAAGTATTCATCAATTCTTCTTCCGGACTTGCCTATTGTCAAAAAGATGTTTTACAGGATGTGCGAAAAGTTGGCAAACATAAATTTTCTGTTTATAAATAATTATTTAGTTGTGGGTTATTATTATCCCACGTAAATTTTAAAAAATTAGTGAGAGGGAATAGAATAAAAAATCTATCTGTCCCAGTCAGGACTCGAACCTGGATCTCCTGCTTTCCGGGCCGGTATGCTTCCATTACACTACCGGGACGAGCTAGATAACTTATTAAATTCACAACACACTAGCGAGAGCCAAACCAACGAGAAAGACAAATACATCGTCTTATGCTCGAAGGAGCTGACATTGTCTAGCTATTTATCGACTCTCGTTATTTACTTTTGTAATTTTCATTTATAAATATTAATTTATTTGTGGTTTATTATCCCACGTAAATTGTAAACAATTCATGAGAGGGAATAGAATAAAAAGGAGATCCAGGTTCGAGTCTTGGTTGGGTCAGATAGATTTTTTATTCTATTCCCTCTCATTAATTGTTTTAAATTTTCTACATGTTGTAAGAATACCCTATTGTGGAAAATTGCGGTCAATTGTGGAAATACATGGTCAATTGCCGTAAAAGGATCTAAACAAATTTCTGGAGACTACGGATCCTATGAGAAAATGTATTTTAAATTAAGTTATATATAATACAGTTTTCGATTTCGGAAACTCTTTAAACTTAATAGGGTACACTAAATATCTTGTAAGGGAGATACCTTAATCAATGATTGATTATCTACGATTGAAAGCAGTGATTACGAAGCCCTTTTAACATACATGCATTGCGTCCATTCTCCATACAGGAACCTCTGATACAACTCCTGGCAGCTGGCAGCAGACGTGAGACAGTCCTGCTATTTGTAAGGAGCTGAATTATAACAGGCGGAACTGAGACAAATAAGAAGGAGGAACGAGGACTCAATAGGAGGCCTCCCGCTGAGATATATTGAAGCTACGTGGTCTACGCTCAGCCGGTCCAATCTCTCGACGCGTTAGCTCCGTTTATTGTCCCTCCGCCAGACCTGACTCCTCAGGAGGACTTCCAATTCCAGGAGAGAGGCTGCCGGGAGGGGGAGGAATCTAAGCAACAGGGCTCCAGGATTGTCCAAAATCCCGGGTGCACAGACAGGTCGCCAGATTTCCCCCTGGTATCCACCGCCTAGAAATAACTGTGCTGACAGTCCTCCTCCAGACACATAGTCGAAGAGTAGAGAAGGGGAGATGTGAACTCCGGAAATGTCTGAGAGACAGAGTTGAAGAGGTAGAGGAGGAAATGAGAGACATGGGGGGAAATAGACTGGTGACAAATTGAGAATTATTGGCAAAGAATTTATATTGGGGTTCGGTCAAGATTGTTTCAAAAAAATACAATTTAAAAAAAAATTGTATTTTTTATTATCTGATGACGATTCGGTTTAAATTGTAAGCCACCTTTAGGGCTATCATGAAGGCGTGGTGGGACATGTTGCCTACTGGATCAAATGTCCGTGACTGATGTACAAAACTCTCCCATTGAGAATTATTCATTTTTACACAACCCAAAGATCTCCATTACTGGTGATTGATAATATTAATTACAATAGATGGATGATAATAGATTCGGTCAATAAGTGCTCAGATTCCGCATTAGAACAGCCAGAACACCTAAGAACTGAAGCCAAAGGGTTACATGCAGTCACGATGAAAAAAAATCTAAATACTTTTTTTTTAAAATTAACTGAAGGAAATAAAAGGGAAGTATTAAAATCAGGTCAAATTATCGACGAGTGGTTATAGTTTTATATTGGTATTTCGGAAATCATCAGTTAAAAATAATATCTATATTTTTAGCCATTAAAATCCGTGAATTTTTAAAATGTTTAACTCAATCACGTAGTTTTATCAATTAACACACACACACACACACACAGGCACTTGCTTTTTAAAAATAAGTGCTAGCCTCCCTTTCAACCCTTAGAGTCATGGAGGGGCTATGTACAATATCAGCAAGTCGCCACCCCATTCTAAACATACATGGCTGAGGACAAGCTTTTATCTTATAGATAAAAGCTTGACCAGAGTGGAATTTAAACCCACAGCTTCAGGATTGCGAGATCCGAACGGATCCGATGAACTACCCTAGCCCTAATGATTTTTGACAATGACAATTACTTGAGAGTTGGTTTGCCCGATCTATCAAAAGACACTTATGATTCAAAGTTGAACTAAATAGAGAAAAAGAGAATAAGAACAAAACTAGGGACGGTTTAAAAGAAATGTCAGTTCACTTAAATACAAATACTACCTGCTCGATATACATGTAATTTTCACATGCCTACTTGAGGAAGTAATCTTTAAATCGGTCGGCTTTGATGAATGGATACCTTTCATGAGACATAGGGAATCTGTCCCTGCTTGACGTATTATTTGTGAATTTACTTTATTAGTTCGTGAGTGAAACGTAGGCGAGAGCGTTCAGGGGTCCAGAGAGACAGAATGCAGGGAGGGATTCGAATTTCCCGGGGCGACCCCGTAAACCTCGGATCCCCGAGACATACAGGGATGATGGGAGGAGTGCTGGTGGGGGGTGCTGGAGTATTCCCTCCAGTCTCAGTCCATCACTCCAAAGACTGGAGCTCCTAAGCCGTTCTGTCCCCTGGATCCCGGAGGGGGAGCTCGCTCGTTGTAGGATTAGCTAGCTAATTAATTTGTTAAGTTATCTCCTTGAGGCAGACCCAGCGAGCTTCAATAGGACCGGCTTGGGAATTTCCCTGTCATTGATTGAGTCTCCGAGGCGAAAGGTGAAAAACACTTTCCCTACCTAGAAAGTGTCAGAATGATACATCCCAAAGACGAATAGAGCTTCTTTTTTTAAATTTATATTTATTTATATGGATATAAATATAAATGATTAATATAAATAAATATATCATTACAATACTGCATACATAAAATTATCAGATTATTTACCAACGTAGCACTTTCACTCACAAAAAAAAAAAAATTCCTAAAGACAGAATAATATAATACAACGTACACAGTTACAGATTAAACCATTATTACATCTTGGTATGATTATAAACTTTCCTACTAGTTGTTGGAAGACATCTAGTCATAAGAGAGCAATAATTATTTATGTCGGAAGACGTCATGAAAATTCTATTCTTCGTTATCCACTGTTTAAATACTTAATTTATTGTTATAATAATCTAAAAGGTTATTTTCACTACCAATGAATATAGAACTATCATACCTTCTATTATCCGTCTTCATTGGTTTCTGCAAACCATCATCTGTTTGCATGAAGGCAAACGAAGCATGCGCATTCGGACATTGTCTTGGCCGAATACATGTGTTCACTGTCACTGTCAACTGCGTTTGTATTCTGGGGTCAGATGCAGAATTCAACAGAATACAAATGCAGTTGCATACAGACAGTGACAGTGAACACATGTATTCGGCCACGAGGATAGATCATTTCCGAAAGCGCTCGCCAACAGAAGATGGTTTGCAGAAACCAATGAAGACAGATAATAGAAGGTATTATAATATTATAATAATATATTTACCGTTTCTTCTTCCGGGTTGGACCGAGTCAATTTGTTGATATTTGCCGAGCTTTCGTACATCATTTGATGGCTTCTTCAGGACTGAAAAGAGAATCATTCTCTTTTCAGTCCTGAAGAAGCCATCAAATGATGTACGAAAGCTCGGCAAATATCAACAAATTGACACGGTCCAACCCGGAAGAAGAAACGGTAAATACATCTGACGACCGTCGAAACCTACGTGAACATTATAATAATGGTTATAATACAATGCAAATTTTACTAAAACAGTGAAACAATATTTTATCAAACCTATTAAAAAGTACTACGCTAATAAAAATAATGTATTTACACGTAATATTCAAATTTCTTTACACCTAGAATAAAAAGGCGATTATTAAATTATAAAATTCATAAAGTTGCAATCCATCTTGATTTTATTAATTAAATACTTTTATTAAACATTTTCTAAAAAGGAACGCTCATATGGGTGGGGGTTTGTCCAAAATTCTGGATCCGAGCAAGTTCCTTCTAAACTCTCTAAAATATGGTTTGTATTAATGAGTATAGAGCTATGAATTGTCAATAGTTTTGGCTTCACGTATCAGTGAGGTCTGAAGAGACATTAGGCAAGCCTTTAATTGGCAAAAAGAAAATGGCAATATTTTATTCAAAATCTGATAGACTTGTTAAAACTGCTCCTATCATTTGTAATCGAATGAGAAATGCAAATTTTTTTCCACAAAAAAAAAATGTACAATTCAAACAAAAAAATGTATATTAATACTTATGAATGAACATTATAGTATTCATTATTTATTAAAAGTGTATCAGTGTAATGTTAATGGTATGTTGCAGTATAAATTCAATTTAAATAACCATTGCCGAAGGAAGAGTAGTTCAGATTTAGTTTAGTTTTTTATATGATGAGCTGTTTTTATTTTTTTAAATTTATTTTAAAATTTCTTCAAAACAGGAAAGTTAGAAAAACTAAGAGAAATTTACTATAAATATAGAATCCTTCAAGCTACTCTGTTATTCTTGGTCAATGAATCTTATGAAGGTGACAAATAGATTTTCCGGAGTATACGATATTGAAAATCTTCGCTACCTATTCCTCTGCCCTGGGGTAGTGGAGTAATTAAGAAATATGAATGATAAAGTACCCTCAGGGCTGTGCTGGAATTTTAATTCTTCTGGAAGAGAAAAGTTTTTTGCTCTATAATAATGAATGTGAAATACGACTTTTTAAAAGGAGAGTTTGTTGACCGTAGATATTATTCTTAGATGATTTTAGTTGGGGTTCGGTCAAGGTAGATCCAAAAAACACAAATTTAAAAAAATGTATTCCCAGTCATGGAAATATGAACTTAGGGACAGGACGTCCTCTCTCATCTTCATGATAGCCCTGAAGATGGCTTACGATGTAAGCCGAAACGTTGGCAGATAATCCTTTATTAAAAAATACATTTTTTTTAATTTGTGTTATTTGGATCTACCTTGACCGAACCCCAACTAAAATCATCTAAGAACGACTTTTTAAAGTACTAAATAAATTATTATAAATAAACTTCACGATAGGCATTGAGTATCTTTACGTAAAAGCAAATTTTACACAAATTTTTTTCCACTTATTCTGGGTTTCAGTTAAATAAATTGTCCCCATTATATCAAACAAGCAAGGCACTTAAAGTAAGTTTAGCAATCGGACATAAATTTCTACACCAAATTTTCAAATTTGTATTGTTTTGAAATCAGTTGAATGTAAAGTATTGAAATAGCTGCATATGTGCAAACGTATGAATGCCACTGAATATAATTGTGACCAAATGGCTGAACGGAACAAGAAGACATTTTGTGTGTATAGTTGTAGCCCAAATGGAAGTAACGAAACAGACCCGCAGCAGGTCACATAGGCCTGCTGTGTGGGTGGAGGAGTACTCCTGTCAAGCATTTGTTATTCGCGATCCATGGGAAGATGGACAAGGGTAAGTGTATATATCAGAACAGAGGTGCAGAAAGAAAAAATAGCAGTGTACAGCACACTGTGATTGGCTCCGGGGACCTTATGCCAAGAGTCCAATACCCTAACCATGCCCCACCTATGCTCTCGAAATAGCTAACCTTAAATTAATAATAAATTTTGAAATCGGGAATTCGTATTCATCTACCTCCAAAGAGTGCTTTTATGGAATGTCAAAGGAAAAGGTGTAGGTGATACCATAGAGGTCATGTGCAAATAAAAGTACATTTAAATATTTAATTTATAACCTTTAGACTAAATGTAGATTTCATTATTAATAAAATGTATACGAGAATAAAATATATTTTCAAAAATTAATATTCATTAGTAGGATGCTAAGAAATTGGGTAAGTTTACACTGATTCATTGAGACAAAGTCCTTAATATTTAAATGCGTTATAAATATATAATGTTTAAGACCCACACTATACTTATTTCTTATAACATGTAGTTTTTAAAGATTATTGGTTGACCTTCACAGAAATTTGATAAAAAGGTTAAAAAGAAATAGGGGAGGTAGGACGAAGATGAAATGGGTTCCGAAGATATGAAAAGAAGCAAAAGAATATATCCATGAATCGTAGTGAATGAGTAAGAAAGGGGTTTGCTGTAGGACGGTTATTGTGGTTGGACAAGGGAGCGTAATGTCTTACCGATAACATTAGGGTATGGGGGAGGGGGGTTAGAATCCTAGAAGGTTGGGTAGGGGGGGGGGGGAGAACGACATCGATGTATCGATTCCACGTCAGCTTTCCGCCTCCACGCCAACCCATTTATACCTGGCGATTAGCTTTCGTTTCTTACGCTCTCAAATAAGAGGTAGGAAGAACTTCAACTCTCAAATCGAGCCCAGTATGAAACATACTTATTTTTCTTTTTCGTCCTTCGAGGATGGAACGGTAAGAAGATAAATGACCTAATCGATTACACCGCACCGACGTATCCGACACGTTTGGACCCTACAAAAGAATAAATTATGTTGTGTTCCTTCTTTGCTGTTGTTAATGGCAATGGCTATTTTTGACTATTGCAGAGCTGCTTTTGAGCAAGAAAAACGCTACGAGACAAAGAAATTTATTTATATTTAATCGATCGACGAAAAGATGCACTCCTTACTGATTGGAAGTTCAATAGTTATAAAATTCTGTTCGTGGATTCTCGTGACTCTTATAAGCATATCCGTCCAAAAGCAATTAAATGAATTAAAACGTATCCTGATTGCAATAAATTGATCGGAAGGGAAGAAAAATTGTTCGGTTGAACATTTTACACTCTTTCTTCTTGTTATATCTGAACTGAAACTTAAATATACCGTACAAAATTGGAAACTGTGACATGTGTAGGATAGTATACTGGCATTTTTAGTAAACTTATAATTTATTTTCAAGAAATCCGAAACAGGATAGCTATCAAGACTGTTATTTTCATGAAAATTTTAGGAAATGTTTACGATGTTTTAACTTATCTATTATAAATAAACAATGAATCACACAAATCAAACACACACTTACACAATTAACATCGCACATACGTTTGTTGTGTGTTCTAAGTGAACATGATTTTAAATAAATTTGAAAAAAACTATTCTTAGGAGATAATATTTTTCTTCCTTGTTTTTTTTCGGCTTATATTTCTGAATTTGACGTCCTCTACTTTTCGGATCTACAGTTAACAGGAAGGTAACAATTTACAGTATTACAAGAAAAAAATAATGACAATGAAATAAAGAATTGACTTCACCTTGAAATTTTTTTATTTTTTAATAGTTCCATCATCAGATTTTGGGAATCTTACAGAAGAGAGTATAGCATTGGATTAACACATTTTAGTCCTTTTTAAAATATAGTTTTTGTTAATTAATAATTTTTCTTCTTCCACCTTTACTTTATAAACTGTATTTCATACTTCTCCTTGTTACTCATTGTAGTTTCATGACTGAAAAGCGGGTGCGGACCCATCGGGAAAGTAGGGGTCTCAGGTTCAATTCCCGGCTGAGGTAGAGGTTTTTTTTTTTTTCTAGCTCCCTGTACGAATCAAATTGATAATGGAATGTGGGATTACTTTACCGCAATCATCAACATAATTTAAATTTTTTTAAGGTATCTTATTTGAAGATAATTACTTGCTATTATTTCATTTCTATTATTTTTACGAATATAATTTTATTCATGGCCAGTAATACATCCATCCCATATTTTTTAAAGGAAGGTTACTTTGTGTGCAGAAATTGTTTTCCATAGTGGCCGGCATTTTTGTTCATAAGTTGTAATCCTTATACAAATCTGTATACATGGCTTGGGCACTGTTTTTGGATTTTTACTTTGCTTTGCTATTTTATAGTAATCTATTTAAAAAAAAAAAAAACAATTAAATTTTATTCATTTAGATGGGATACTGCTAACTATTCACTTTAGGTTGTCGGCAGGAAGTGCTCACTGTCGACCATTGACGAGCCAGTTAAGTCATTGGGCTTAAGCTAACTGGACGGAGTTGCGCTAACAGACTTAGCTGTCGTACAAATCAAGTTAGTCCCGTCTGGAGTGCAAGCTGCTTTCACTAGCCGGCTTCGATCACCGTCCCCGTCACTTATTCACGTAACGGTACACTCACGCGTCGCTCCACTTTAATTATTCACCTCGGATGGGTACCTGCACGAGAGGCAGAACTCTAAAAACCCCATGGAATTAAACTGTAGAACTGGAGAACTTGATGAGATCTGAAAATAATTAATATCCGACGAGAGTGAGAGAGGCAGAGAGAATATATTATTAGTTCCATCAAACGTTTCTTTTATCTCGTCATTTTGATATGAGTGACAGATTATTACAGATATACAATATCCCTCATCATTATTGACCTTCTTGTATTATTTATGTTTTTAGACAGGAATATGGTTAAAATGTAAAGAAACCCTATTATTTTCATAAATTTTGTTTCCAAATTTTTCATGAATATTACTGGTGGCTGCGGAAGCCTTCCTGGACATATTAATAGCTATTATTTTATTAACATCCTTCCCCTACAACTCTCTCTATGGCATTCTCATAGATAAAATCAGAATTTAATGTGTACAAATTAGTACCATGCTTGATAAGGGCTATTACAGGGCTCAAAGGGAACCGAGTATGATTGGTCAATGAGTTATTTATCTACGATACATACAAAAGATAAATTCTCTATTTTGTAAGTATCGTAGTTTCAAGTGATGAAATCCGTGGTACATCACTTGGACTGAAATTCATTCTTTAGAAGAAAAGAAAAAAAAAGAAAAAAGGAATGAGTTTTAGAACCCCAGGGAAAGGAGGTTAATTGTAATAATTGAATTTTTTTTCAGAAAAGGGAAGTAAAGAGCTTGACTTTGGACTGGAGAGTTTAACTTTATAGGGGGCAGGTTGACAGAGAAATAGGGTCAGGTCGAACAGTGGGTCACAAGACACGCCTACACTATGACCTCGCGCCCCCTCGACCACCCACATGTCTGGCGGTAAGGGTCATATTTAGCATTTCTCAGCCGTCATTACGCAAAATTAAAAAAATTAAACTTGATATCTCCCATACACTTACTTCATGCCTTGTGCTGGGGATAAGGGGATAAGGATAAATAAAATAAATTTCTGTTTTGATAAATGACTGAAATTTTAGATTATTTTCTTAAACAACTAACAATTTTAATCGTAACCCTTCAAATTCTGTTTTAGGTTAAAAAATAATGGAATTAGAAAGTCGAATAAAAACCTAGAAACGATGTAGAGAATAAAAAAGAAAGGATGTAGTATTTTGATCAAAATTGAAGCATAATTTACAAAACCTTCCTAATTTTTACCCATTAACCTATAATAACTAAAGGGTTAAAATTTTGAAATCGCTCTAAAAAAAAAACTAAAAAAAACAGTTTCATCTAATTAACTAGGGTCAGTGCTTTTTTTTAAATCACGTTGAATTTTACATTTTTTTTTTTTTTGGTTCTTCTCATATCTCCTGTAAAGAGGGGATTTACGTTGAGGAATTCACTTGTTTGGAGCGAAATTCGAGTTTACACTTGTCTGATATTATTTTTGATACATAATTAAACTACTGCTGTAAAACTGTAAATGTTGTTTTATGAAATTTATTTTGGCACGCATGACGTGAGTCAAGAAGCTGAATTTATTTGAGAAATGTGTGACCGGTTTAGCGTTTAAAAGCTTTTCCGCCAGGTCCTATATGGATTTCGGGATTAAATGTTCATGACTCTCAATCAGACAACTTAGATGGTTTGGACATCTCTGCCGGATGAATGATGACCGGGGTGCCAGAAAATACTTTGAGGCCAGACCAACAGGGAAACGTCCCAGAGGGAGACCCAGAACTCAATGGACTGACTACATCTCAAGTGTAGGAGAGAAGAGAGGAAAAAATTGGAATGCCATGAGGGCGCTGGCTTGGGATCGGGAGGCTTGGTTTGCCTGGACTGAGGCACCTCCACGCTGAAAGGCACTAAGAAGGAAGAGAAAGAAGAAGAAGAAGAAGACTCTCAATCATTTGAATGAATCCATTTAAATTTTTTTTTTCAGTTCGGAAATGGCCGACGTATATTAAAAAAATTTAATTTAAAAGGATTATTAGAACTATATATACACATATACAGGAAATAAATAGTTTGTGATCATTTTTTCCTTGAATCATAAGAAATAAAGAAAACGCTATCCAAGTTATTGGCATTTGGTGTGTACCTAAGCGAATAATACAAAATTTTCGATTATATCTTCTCAACATTTATATATACACACAAATATATATGAACTAAAATGATAGTTAAATGTGTCAGAGGAGGGTAGGGAAGGCGTTTTTTCACGAACCACCAGCTTTAGCAGTCGGTCAACCTCGAGCAGGAAAACCTCGGCGAGTTATTGCAGAGCCCACAGCTGGATTACCTTTGCCCCCCACAAGCAGACACACACACACAAAAAAATAGCTCCATATCCTCCGGGGAGCGGTCGTCCTATCTCTGGAGCTAAATCAGCTGGTCCGTTGATTACCCGCCAATGTGTGCCCACGTGACCTCCCGCCATCATCCACCTGGGACCCTTCCACCCCAGGACTCCAGGGGCTAATTTATCTGGACCAACATCATTTTTATCTCCATATACACCTACTATTTATTCTCTCATAATTTATATTCATTCTTGTCTGTTTTATTGTTATCTTTCCCTAGGAAGAGATGAAATTTTAATCGTACCATATTTTCCATAACTCTAGATAATGAAATGCATTCCTCTCGTCACCAGAGTTCTCTTCCAACATAACATGAAAAGTACCAAACGGATTGTAATGAATTTGTGTAGTAGATGCCTTTTGTAAGTCAGAATTCTAAATTATAGTTCTTATCAGCCGACAGTATTTCGCTTTTTTTTTTTGTTTTTTTTTTCTTTTTTCTATTAAAGGCATGGCAACCACTGAGGGTCATTACTGCCTCAATTACTATTGTCTATCATTGTTGTAGACAATTTAATGTTATGTAAGATAGATATTTATAGTATGTTTGTAATATTAATTTTTTAGAGTGCTTCGTTAAAACTTTAACAGCTGTCATAACAACGGATAAGACCAAAACATTCAATTTATATTAATGTAGGAGAAAGGGTACTACTTCATACAGTTGGTTACACAATTACAGTAGGTAAAGTTTGAATTTCGAATTCTTATAAATATATCATAATCAAAATTAACTTTAGTTTGGCGGAAAGCTGCAACATTATTGGATAGCTAGCACTCCAGACTTTTGAAAAACCATCATCCCACTATTTAAAGTTTTTGAGCAACTGACTTTAGCCATGAAGAACACATCCAACGGTTTACACAAGAAAGATATAAATACAGAATCTGGTTTACGTATATTATTATTAATAACAGAATAAATATATAATTATATGTATNCACTAATAAATATTCTTGAATTTAAGGATTCTTCTCCACTATCTTATATATATATATATTATATAAATTTTGGACAACAATCTTTTTTTTTCTTTGCTTCTCTTAAGCAAGGTGAAAGAACGGTCTTAAGAAGCTTTTTCGAAAAGTCAACACTGTATTCACCTGAATGCTTTGCTATCCTTACAGAAATTTACTAAATACTGGAATTTCGGCAGTATTAAAGTTATTTAAGATTTAATTAATAATTGATGAAATTTTTTCCCGTCTGTCAAGAACCAAATGTATATCAAAAGTCTAAAAAAAAAAAAATTACAAATTAACTAAAACCCGTCCGATACTACTTGTATTATCAAGGTTTCTTTAAGCGCCCTTTAGAAAGACCCTAAAGTCTAGGTCATTTTACTTCAGTCGGAAGCCATATATAACCCATGCAATCAATATCGATGCTTTTATTGCCCATTTACCTAGCAGATAAGACTGTTATTTGTGTGAAGTCACCTGCTGCGAAAGATTGCTTTTTATCTCGTCCCTTTAAAGTAGAATTTATTGAGGACTCACCTTTTATGTGGAATTTTAAAAACATTAAATTTCACTAAATTAAGCGTTATCTGAAATTTCATGTATGTCTTCTTATTTTTATATAAACCCATATAAAATAAATGATTTCTTATACGTTTCGACTATAACAACTGACGGTGTAACAGATATAGATTACTCATGTTTCATTAAAGATGGCTAAAGTTTTACTTACATGTACCAAATACAAAGCGATGGAAGTAGAAGAAAACCCATAAAATAGATAAATGTTAAATATATTAAAGAAAAGAAAGTCCTTGGCTTTTGAATTAGTTTTTTAAAATTTTTGCCCACAATGGGGCAATAAGACAGGCAATATTTCATTTGAAAAAAAAATAAAAATAAAAAGTTAGGCATTAAGCAAGTTTTTTTTTTTTTTTTTCATTCCATTACTGCAAGCAAACAGAGCGAATTTAATGATATTGAGCTTGATATGCCTGTGTTAGTGTCAAGTTCCTGCTCGTTATTCAGCTCAATCACAGATAAGCAGGTCAATTGATGTTTAAAAAGTTTTAAACTGCAGAGGTTTTTATTTGTTTATGAATTGTTAAAGGTTATTATTTTTAAAGAATAAAACTGTACCTTCACAGAATTGTCATAAAGAAAGCTAAACTAATTATAGGCACATAAAAACAAATTTAAGCTCATAATTATTGATTTAAAATTGAAGACTTCAGTTGATTTCGAAAAATCTGTAACGCAGGAGCTGCGTTAACAAAGCGAATTCCTTCGAACTGTTATGAATATTTCTATGTAAAGGTTCTGTGTTATGTAATTGCAATATATCTATTATCATCAAACAAATCTGAATTTAGTAACACTGCACTAAACGACATATTACACCTTTTCCGTCAAAAATATAAAAAATATTATTTACTTTCACTTGGCTTTACTTTTAGTTACTATCCTACAAGTAAGTAAGCCTTACTTGTATTTGTTAAATTTCTAAGTATATCACTTAAAATATGTATTTAATGAAAAATTTGAAACTAAAAATATGAAAACTGTATTCAGTTTTATTACCCTAAATTAAATACAATGTCCGCTACAATTAAAAACGTTTTTTACGTGTACTCGGCATATAAGTAATCCCCCACTCCTTTTGGACCGATATTGCTCAATAACGAACTCAGCCTTCGTTTTTTTTTGTTTATTTTTTTTTTGTTTTTTTTAGCGATGTTCTGAATTTTATCAGGAAAACTGAAATTTTTTTAGTGACTATCATTTTTTTTATGCCAAGTGGATAGAGTAGAAGAAAATAACAATATTTAAAAAAAAATCTGACATAAGAACACCCATAATAACAAAATATTATAGGAGTCCGCTAAAAATGAAACCTGCATATTATTAATAAAGTTTTGTTTCATTTTTACTGCCTTGAATACATTTTTTTAAAGTTACAAATAATTTATTATTTTATTCAATAAAATCATTAAAATGAGTGACGATCTCCACCATATAATAAATATATATGACGATATGAATAGTTGTGCTTTTTGATTTATTTTTGTAGTGTTTCTAATTAAAAAAAAAAAAAAAAAAAAAAAAGCATAATTCTTTATAAATTTCATTAGTGAAAAGGAGTTGAGATGTTACTCATAAATCATGGTTAAAAATATTCCAAAAGCTCCAGTGACCAAAATTTTCTCTTAAACACTATTAAAGTAGGTTGAGTAAGATAAGCAAATTCAAAATGTAAAGTAAATTCCACCATTATAACGAAATTTCACTTATTTAAGACTTATTATTACCATGTCTGCGGATATATAACTCAAGAATATTTATATTTAATAATCATAGGCTTGAACTATATTTGATATTGTTCACTAATTACAAATATCGACCTGCTTACGTCTTCCTTTGAAGTAGCCGTAACTTTAAGAAGAGAAGATCTGAGGGCCTCAATAGCCATCCTTATAATAATACCTAAGAGCTCAAAGATATAGATTTTCTAATAACTCTAAACTGACAATAACCTGCTCTAAAGAGCATCATATTGAAAAGAAGATGAAAACTCTTCTTAGTCAGCAGTTATTTAATATCTTTTATAAAATTTTATATATATA
>KZ808185.1:152631-186284 GCA_000696205.2 Oncopeltus fasciatus | reverse complement strand
TCTTTACAACTCTCATTCTCTTTTCAGCCCTGAAGAAGCCATCAAATGATGTGCGAAAGCTCGGCAAATAACAACAATTTGACTCGGTCCAACCCGGAAGATGAAATGGTAAATACTTCTGACGACCGACGAAGCCTACGTGAACATGAAAACAGTTGTTTTTTTATCATTCAGATTTAAATAATTGTAATCTGATAGGTAGAAGGCAATAATACCTGAAAGAAAACCCCTTTCAAGAATCTTTTCCACGCGTAATCGTTTTAGACAACGTCCAACGGCTTCATGCCACGAGGCAGGAATTATTGGGCACGCAACGTCTTTGTATAGGGGTTTTTTGTTTATTGCATTTACAAAAAAAAAAAAAAAAAAAAAATACGTCACGCAGGAGATGCGAAAGCATATCAGATGCCTCATGTTTGTAGGCTAGACTTGAATTGAGCAGAAACGCCATAAAATGAACTATACCATCTGTAGAAGCCTTATTATGCAATGAAGAAAAAATATGGGCAAAACTTAAATCTTAATATCTACTTATAAGTAGGCAAATCCAAGAAGTATCACAGACTTTAAATGTCTAATAAAGTGTGTATATATGTGTGTGTGTGTGTGTGTGTGGTTGGTTGTCGGTTTCTTCTAATTTTTGAACTCCTATAAGACAGTCATCTTGTCATATGATCTTAAGAAGAATAAATACAAATTGTCTCTTTTGTACCTTCCGAGTGTATTCACTCCATTTACAAAATATGTCATTTGAAAGTAGATTTTTTTTTCTTCTCTTTTGTCTTTCAATACAATTGTTGTGATAAATGACATGAAAGTTCAGTGACATTTCCCCTTGGTAACTATCTATAAATATAACCTACTCATATTTAACTAGAAAGCAAGATAATGAAACATATTGTATTCCAATTGCTATAAATTTGAAAAAAAATGATTCGGCCATGAGATATTTCTGAAGATCTCAAGTCAAGGAAAGAGGTAGAAAAGGAACGTGGAAGAGTCGATAGAAATTAGCTAAAGCCTTCTCATTAATACTGATTGGCAAAGTGCGGATCAATAAAAGTAAATTGTAATTAGCTTCTCGCTTATTAATATAAGCTGGATCTTTTAGAAGTGACCCTTTTAACGTTTTTCCTCTGGAAAAAAAAATTTCAATCCTTTTTTTCTTAAAAATGCCTCATTAATTAAATACAGATAGATACCTTACTGAATTTACATGTAGGGAATATTATTCAATTTTTTCGTATGCATTTATATTTTCTTAGACTGTTGTAAGTAGGAAATACCCAGTTGCGAGGCACATTTAATCATTCACGACAGACTTCTTAAGCTTTGACAATTTTATAATAATTCCGATATGACAGAACATATTCTCAACTTATAAGCTAATAACGTGCGAAAATTCCTTTATGTGCGATTTTTCTGAAATTTTTTCAGTCTTACGTACATCCTACTTCCACTGGTATTTATTCAGCTATCAGATCAATCAATATGTCTGTTTAGCAGATTAGTTTTTCTCTCCCCTAGCATTATTTCTGCATTAGGCACTCTGTTGACAAGAACAAACGAGGCCTCAGTAACCACCCTATCTCAGACCGACATTAGCAGAAAGTTACTACAGAGTCCGGCATAACTAACCATGCTTCTAGTCCTTACTACATCGCAGAATAACTGTTTGAAATTTTCATTTGACTATTAAATACATTATTTCACTGTTGAATGAAAGTTGAAAAAAAAAAAAAAAAAACAACAACAACAAAAAAAAAGAAGGGATTTCCTCATAAACCCCACGAATCCCAACCCAAATGTTTCCATTTCCTCATAACACAAGAGACTCATACGCAATATGAGCAGATGCCTCACAATTCATTAAGGTGGATAAAAATGAGCATTAAATAGTCAAATAGACTTAAAAGCCCTAAAAAAAGGGGGGAAAGAATAAGTTAATGATCCTCAGGTTAATATCCTCAGGCCAATCTGGAGGGAGGAGTCACTAGATTATCCTATTTAAAAAAAAATCATTTGTTTAAAAAAAATTGAGCTAATTAAGTTTTAATACTATCTTTATTCTCGTCCTCACACACACATACACGAAACGTTGGCAGATAATCCTTAATAATCTGTATGAAATGGAGAGTTTTTGACCTTAGAGATTATTAGTAGATAATACTTTGTTGGGGTTCGGTCTTGACCATAATTTGACCATAACAAAATAACATATGTTTTTAATATGTATGGGAACAATCTCGTTAGTTATTTATCTCCAAGTCCACTGAATGGGTTAGAATACAACTATTTATTTTACTATTTATTATTATTTTTTATTTAATTATAATAAATGAAAGTAAAAATTCAGATCAGACACTGATAAATAATAAATATGAATTTAAACATTATTAAAAAGAAAACATTCATTTCCTCCTGATTTAAATTTGCTCAGTTTTCATCCGATGAAGTATCAGACAAAATACATCTATATGAATTTTTCATATTGTACATACTCCTTTCATTGTACTCACTGATATGAAGAAGTAAATTTTGAAACTATTTTAGATATTCTACTATAGCAAACTAAATACATTCCAAGGGGGTTCCGTGTCGGTCCTTTCTTTTATTTTCTGGAATAAAATCAGACATTGGCGTAAATGTCAAGGGTTCTCTTGAAACGGAAATCCATAATCAGAATGGGAATCTATGAGTCTGGGGTGCGGGGGAAGGGTGGGAGGGTGGCACTTGTCCTCTGGAGGATGCGTTAAGGGTCTTTGTCGAGGTCATTCCTTGGCTTTTATAAGGGTTTTACTGTCAATCTACAGATTGGCGGCTGGCTGGTAGGGGGGTGATCTCTTGAAGACTGGGGGTGGGGGCGAGTCGGAGTCGTTTCATCCCGATAGTCTCTCCCCCCCCCCCCCCTCCATCGACTCCCACTCTCGAACTTCTATCCGTTTGAGAGGTAGTGCTTATCGACCCTAAACCTCTCTTAACCGGCTCATCGACTGTATTGATGTCAGCTGATAAGAGGGGATGTTTTAGGTTCCTTTCAAATGTCAACAAGGCCGCCCCCTTCCGCTGTCGCCGAAAACAACCAAGTCCTGTTCCCATCTCTTCTCCTGGATCATCCTTCGACAGTAAGGGGGACGATATGCCCTAAGGAGATTTAAATTTGCTTTCTAGATTTACGGAGAGATTCCAACAAGCTGGAAAAATTTAACAGCCCAGTGGCAACTTCATCTTTAATTATATATTACTATGGTTCTCAGGGATTTATGATAACTGTAAGTGAATATCTAATCGCACTAAGGCCTAATAATACATTATTGGTCGTCTACCAGCTGTGGCAACGGAAAAAATAATATTAACTATTTGATTGAACACGTTAGGTCAAGTAAATAAAAATAGCTTTTTTTTTTCCGCCAAACACAATCTATTTAGACAATTAATGAGAGGGAACAGAATAAAAAAAAATCTATCTGCCCTCGCCAGGAATCGAACCTGGATCTCCTGCTATCCGGGCCGGTGTGCTAAGCCATTACACCACAAGGACTAGCTAGTTATCTCATTCAATTCCCTCTACACTAGCAAGAGCCTAACCCACGAGAAAGGCGAGAACTTCGTCTTGTACTCAAGGGAGCTGACATTGTCATACATTTTGTCGACTCTCGTCATTAACTTTATTAAATTTTAATTTATAAATATTTTATTTGGTTGTGGTTTTTTATCCCACGTAAATTTTGAACAATTAATGAGAGGGAACAGAATATTTCGTCTTAAGTTCTACTTTTTCCCAACATTTAGCATTCGGAGTAATATCCCGCCTGAATTCGGGAGAAATGAGAAATAAAAATAAAGTTTAAATATTTCTTCTAAAAAATATAGTAATCAGGGGAAATTAATAAGATTATTGCTAATGAGAAATTAATAAAGATTCTAAAGTGAGAGAAGAAAATTCAGTGAAAGAGGATCAAGTGCCACAAACAAAAGATGAGTAATAAAACTTAAGCACTGTGTGCAGAAAATACCATATAAGTAAAATAAAATAATCGAACCCAGAAAAACATTCAAAATAGCAGTAAGAGGTTTAACTTTTCTCATTATTGTTTGAGTATGAAACAAAGGCACATAAGACACACACCCATTTGAGTATTATTATGATGTCCTAAATTAGAAAAATAGTCCATTATAAAGGAAATTAAGCAATTTTTCTACATCTCACAAACATAAGTTAAATATAGCAATTGAATTCTAAAACCCGAGGGAGAATATTAAGAGAAAAGTGAATATAACTAAGGTTGGCTCTAGACTGACTGGAAATTAAGAAGATTAAGCGTAAAACCGTCCTAGTTAAATAAAGTGTGGGAAAGGAAAGCAAATACCAAATTTAATTTATTTTATATTATGAACACTAGAGTTTATAAACAATATATATATATATATATATAGGGANCCGCCCTGGACATATATATATATATATAAAACTTTGAAATGACTATATTCTTAGGTTTCATATATTGTGAAAACTCACGTATAAGAATGACAACTTCCTTTTGTCCAGGATGAGACAATAGTTTAAGTAGTTAATAGTATTAACATTTTTATCTCCTTTTTCCTAATTTTTTATTATAGCACTGAATAAAATATAGCTACATTAGTGAAAGCAAGGTCAGAAAACATTCTTTGACGCTCTTGTCCAACCTAGAAAAATAAAATGTAAATGGGAATGGAGTACTTTCGATTGTAGAGAACTTTTGTTGGGGTTCCGTCAAGTTTGATGAAAGAAATATTAATTTTTATTATTCATAAATAAATTCTCATTTATAATTTATCGATAAATAAACTATATTTATTGATAAATAAATTGACTTTTCGTCGCGCATTCTAAGCCACCTTCAGAGATATAATGTTGAGAGGGGACGTGTTGTCTCCTGGATCAATATTTAAACTGAAGATAACACATCCACTCTCGCCTATGACATAGGCCTGAAGATGGAATGTAAGCCAAAACAATAAAAAATTGCTTAAAATTTAATTTTTTTTGGATCAACCTTGACCGAACCCCAACAAAAATTTTTTACATATTGTAAATCGTTTTTTAAAGTGATACTTCAATTTTTTCGGAAGTATAAAAAATAAAAACATGTCTTTGATGACATACTTCAAACATATATCACTTTTTACTTATGATAATAATGTCTTTATGATTGGGTAGTAAAATTTAAATGTGGTAATTTTTATATTCAAGACTTTTTACTTTTTTTTTTTTTAAATTTACTTGGAATAAGGTATAAACTAGTTAAGTTTTTTTTTGTTAATTTTAAAGTCGTAAAATTGTTTTCTCTTTCTTCATATTAAAAGATAGAAGCGTGCCATGATTTCTCTTTGCAGGAACTTTATAATCTGAATAATGAATAACAAGATAAAGACAGAGGGAAGCGGAAACCTGAAGAGGTTGAAGAATTCAAGAATGGTGGAAAGAGGCTAGCTCACTTCTGGAGCGGAAGATGTGCATACAAATGAGATAGTATCTCAGACAATTTACATTCTCATAGACACTTAATTTCCATCTGAGAGCCGCCGGGATAGAGAAGGGGACACGAGAGTACGCCGCGAGAAGAAGACCAAGAAGGGGGCAGGAGTAATTACCAGCAGGCGTGCCTCCGCCCAGGATTTACTGGAGGTACAGACGGTACAAAGAGAGAGAGAGAGAGAGAGAACCATGATTCTCGAAAAGAACATTAAGATTTACATGTTAGCCACAAGGACATTCGAGGAGGTTTTCTGATTTTCCACGTGGAAGGAAGCTAAAAATACAATTTGCCACCGTTTTACATTTACACAAGATATGCATAATGAAAAGTAAAAAAGCATGCCAATACTATATTTAGACAATCATTGAATCATTATAATATACCGTCTGGTTATGTAAAATAAATAGAATCTCATTTAAACGGGACATATTAATAATAAAAGCCACTGGAAGGTTCTTTGATCGCGGGAATCCACCAAAGGCAGTGGGGTACTTTATGAAAACCTCATAATGAAAAATAGTTAATATTTTTATTAAAAGAACATAAACACAATTAAATAAAAAATATTTAAAAAATAATTTTTAAACTATGTGTCGTATATTTTATATTACACGTATAAAATACGATATTTAATATAGTAAGAACATTTCAGCTAAATCCTTCTCTCTTGTAATACCGTTTGGTAAAAAAGCAGCCTAACGAGATAAATTTCATTCATTTCATCTATTTTGGCTTGTAGGAACAATTTCTTCAGAAACACTTACTGAAGTATATATTTAACAAAACTAACATATTTGAGAAATATGCTTAGTTCATACAGTTCCAACTATAATTTAAATATAAATTTTAAACATTTGAGCACGTGAGAACACACACACAAACACAAACGATACTTGCGCGCGCGCACACACATATATAAGTCAAACATCTTTTGTTTGTAAGTGTGTTTTATGCTGATAATAATGAAGGCAAAGTTTATAAAATATAATTTTAATATTTATAAAAGGATATTTTCTTTCCAGTCAATGGGATAGAGAGGTACGCCTAAAGGCTGACGAAATATCGACAGTGAAGTTATTGATAGGCTTTCAAAGTATATCACAAACTTGAAGACTTTAGAAGACTTTATTATTAAGTTCCCCTCGGAAAAGACGTAGACAATTTGGCATAAGAAGCAATGGACCGAAAAATGCCAAGGCATCTCCAGGTAATGAGATCAAAGTCCGTTTATTTTATAAGTTTAAGACACGTTATAAGTTTGGTAGTCTTCCATCTTTATTTATTTCATCACTCACCTTCAGTATTTCCAATCTAAGAGTATACGTGTACTTTTGTCTGCCAATGTCTCCTCATATGGTAAATAAATATAGGATTTTCAGTAAAATTAAACATGTTTTAGTGAGTTTCTAAGGAATTTAGTTATTCAAGTTGTTCTTGAACAGAGATTTTTCAAGAAAAAAATTGTTTTTCTCAGAGTCCACTTACTATGCAAGAAAAATGATTAATACGAAATTGATCCGTGAAGGTCTCGCAATCCTGGTCTGTGTGTTAAAATACCGCCCTGGACATGCTTTTATTGATAAATAGAAACTTTTTTTGGAGTCTTAGGTGTTTAGAATGGGACGGCAACCTGTAGATAGCCCCTCCCTCCAAGACCGTAGGTAATTGATAGTGAAGCTAAACTAAAAAAACAAAAAAAAACATCTGTATGTGTTTTGGTATGTATCTTTCAACACTCTACGGGCCACAATTTTTAGTTAAATGGAGAGTTCACGCATCTCCTGTGTGAAGGACTTATTAGTTAAATATTAATTTTTCCGGCCATTTGGCAACTAAAAATACGCCCAGCAGGACGAATTTTTAATATTTTTATTTAATCTAATATGTTAAATAATAGTACCTGCTTATCGTGGAAACAAATGATAATCTTATAATAAATTATAAATAATCACTTTCTGTGATAAGAATTATCAACTAATTATTGCTAAAATGGGGTTTTCTGCATTGGAAATTTTAGCAATAAATATTTATGTATGGACCCTGAGGAACCCGTTTAGTTAAGCAGTTCCCGCGCACGAACTTTTTGAAGTTCGAACACAGAAAGTTAAATAAAACTTCTATAGCATACAGCTCTAGAGGTAAACATTCTGGCAATCGGGCCTTCATAGATTTATTCATGTGGGGAATAGAGTTTTTTGAGTGGAAAAGAGATCCAGTTTTTTGTGTGGAATAGAATAGGAATAGTTGAACAAAAAAAGACCACTCAATAACATAAAAAGGTCAGAATAAACCATTATTCATTTCATAGAGGAATTATTTAAGTAATTTCGTTTTCTTTTTACGAGTAGGTCAAAATAACTATAAGCCGGATTAAGTATTTAATTGATATAATAATTTAAAATAAAAGCTAAGTAGTGTGGTGATTCAACTAAGCGATCATCATTAACTCTTTTTCAATTAACCCTTTATATTAATATCATAATAATATAAGGTTTTATTTTTTTTTAATATCAGTTTTTTTTAAATAAAAGTAACCGCAGTTGTAGTGTAAGAAAAAAAAATACATACTATACATACATATTTTTAAAAATGAATGTGTACCTATTTTTTTTTTTTTTGTTTTTTTGTGAAATGCTATTAATATAGAAGAAAAAAAAACGAGATGTCCCAGGGTTGTCCCTAGTATTTCTTCTTCAGCTAAGTCTCCGCATATCCTGGTTCCTCCAGAAACTGAGGACAAGACCTCTGTCATGGGCCTTCTATGGGTCATAGAAGGGGTGATGTCTACACTAGACATCACCCCTTCTGCTAACAAGGCCGAATCATTAGTGTTTCCTCCCGCACCATCAAAGAGCCGTCCATTTCTTGGATTTCCTCATTAGCGTACCTTCATCATCCTCGTGTCCGTCTCCACAGTGTACCCAACCTGTTTCCTGTGTCGTGTAACAATATTCCGTTCCATGCGGTAAAACATCTTCTATGTTAGCTTTAAATATTTGCTTTTCGGTTTTAATAGTGATCCTTCAATCCCTAAGGCCCAAGAGAGTTTTCTTGACGCTTCTCAACTTCTAACTCTCAAGAGCCAGATGAGTCTATCAGAGTTCCCAGATATTTCCCTCAGTCTTGTATGTCATCCGCTCTTGTCTGGAGGTAATGCTTTAATTGATCACAAAATGAATGGTACTCGGTCTTTCTAAAATTAATAATAAGGGTTCATCATTTTAGATCATTGTGTCAATAGTATTAACTGTGTGCAAGCATTTGCCCGAGTTAAGGCTGACAACTTACTGAGTCATGTGAAAGAACAGGTATAGGAGGTGGTAATTTTCAATAAGAATTTCCTTTTCTTTATGACTTTTAGCATATTACTGGAGAGTCATTTGTATGTATATAGAAAAAAGAAGCTGATATGCACAAAAATCCTGCTTAAGGCCCATGGATCATCTTTTAGGCTTCAAATATTTCTTTCTCTTCTTAACCTTTAAGTGGAAATCCATATAAATAAATAAATAAAATAGTTTAATACTGTCCACAGCTTCCCAAGGTACAGAAATATCATATTCTCAGGCATATTTATCATAGATTTTGAGGTATATTGTTCTTTTCCTTGGTTACCCTTTTTGTCCTGCCGAATAGATAAAATTTTATCCAAGCCAGCGTGCTTGTGGCTTACCTGGGACTCGATATTCTCTTCCGGCTTTCTTTTCATAAGTCGCATAAGGATTATACTGTCTGAGCCCGTAACTGAGATGGCTCTGTAGTTCTTAACCTCTCCTTTGTCTCCTTTATCCCTCCTTTATAGGTGGTTCAAGAAGCCCTCTACTATCCATAAGGCAGCCATAAAACTTCATTTTAAAATCCTATTGAAGCATATTGTAAGGGCTTAATTAAACATCTTTAAACCCTTCCATTGGATTCCAGAGTTATCTTGTCACATTCTGACATCGCCTATGGATCATTATTTTCGATAACATGACTATGAACCAGTCAAAAGTCAATAAATAATGCCACTGCAATTACGACCCTTGAACCTTAATACTTTTTTAGTTACCAGTTAGTCGTATAACATATTGCTAGTGTTTACTTGCCCAGATTACCCAAGAGAAATTAAACTGTAATAATAAGCTTTGATGAATATTCTTATAGATAATGAGAGGGACAAATTACCATCAGCCCAATACATAATTCATCCCAAGTAGAATAAATCACTTGTCCCATCTCATTCAGATAATCTTGGGTTGCTGCATAGATCAAATCCTGGAGTAGGCCCCAGGGAGAAGGATAACAGAGCAACAATTTCTGCCAATATGGGCCTGGGCTGTAAGTTTGGTTAGTTTATCTACGTTTTAATATCTATATCTACGTTTTAATTATTTATAACTAAGAATATATATATATATATACAAAATAGAACTTCTCAAAATGAATCGCAATATAAATTTCTTGCAGAGATGCGTAAACTACGAAGATTTCCTATATATCACTAAGAGTTACATAAATTTGACTTATTGACGAATTACATCTGATACATAGGGGGGAGCAAAGAGCGTAAAATTATATAACATTAAAACTGAATTTTTATACTGGATGTAAAGGATGAGATGGGGACTTATTCATCATAGTTGTACTCTTAATTTTTTTTTAATTNAAAAAAAAAAAAACTTTAATTTTATTAAAAATTTAAATAACACTTTATGTTCACATAAATATTTAAAATAAGGTAAAAAAAAAAAAAAAAAAAAAGTCGTTTCAAATCTACTTTTAACAAACCCTTTTGAAGAGTAAAAATATTATTTGGAAATGGCAAAATCCTTTTAATTCTCGCTAAACAAGCTTGTTGTTTCCACAGATAAGCTTATTCAACTGATAAGACTTGAAGTTCTAATAATACCATAATGTATAGATTTTTCTTCTCTACTGATCTACTTAAACTATTTATATTTAAGTACGGAATAATGGTCGAAATCTATTTGCTCGTACCAAATTAAACATAATGTACCACATGTACTGTTCAGATTATTAGTATGAAATGTGCAAATCTCGGCTGTGTCCTGTGGATGTGTGAAAACATTTTCAAGTTTTGTTATTTTAATCTCTAATATCCAAGTTTTAGTTCTGATCAATCATCATTACCCAATTATTTGAAATACCATAATATTAAAAAGTGAAATACAATAAGAATTATGTATATAAAATTCATTAAGAAACATATTTCAAAATTTCAGAAAAGATTCCTGTTGTTTTCAAATCAAATCTCTACATTTGAATATGTTAGTTCTTTGCTAGTTTCGCGATTATATGTGTACTTTAATGCACCAAAACTATTCTCCAGAATCCTCAGGTGCAATAAAAATCACATAAGTCCATCTCGAGCTAGGTAAACTAGGCGATTCCTCGGTATCGGTTAATGAATATTTGTATGTCAGCTTCCCATCTCTCGTAAACTAATAGAAATAAATTGGTTTATTAATATCTCTATTATTAAACCAATTTAAATTGAGTTTTATTGCTCTAAACTAAATATTACTCCCATTTTAGCAGAAAATCAAATTATTACTCGTACTTGATAGTCCCAGAAATCTCCACTCCACAACTCCAATTTTACTTAATGAGGAACATTTAAAGCGATATGAAATTCAGAAAAAAAACAAATAATTATTGCTTATAAGCTAGCTGTAAAGTGCAGGTATATTCCTACTTCTGTCTGTCCTATTTCTGCTTAACCCCTAAAATATATATTTTATAATTAAAAAATCTGTGTTGAGTTTCATTCCTCAAAACTAAATATTAAGCCTGCTACACATGACATTGCTGGTAATCCTCCACTACTCTATTGGACTGATTAAAGCGTTGGCAGACCCACACAGCCTTGAATACATACATTTGCTCGCTGATAAACATTGCTGTTGAGCGCCTCTGAAACTTAAAACAACACACACGTATGTGTATGTGTGTGTGTATATATATATAATATATATATATATATATATATATATATATATATATATATATATATATATACATGTGTGTGTGTTTATTCTTGTATAATAGATGCACAAAATTCGAATAGATGATAATTTTTGGACTTTTTACATATATTTAGATGGACATTTCTCGACCATTTCGACCTGAGCTAATTACCATAGTAAAGCCATAAGTACTATATTTATCTAAGGTAGTTACATGTCCATGTGACCTCATTACATCAGTGACTGCCAACTCAAGGAGTCTTCATTTCATTATGGTCGAGTGTTTTGACAATTCTCTTACCTTCAAACAGCTGAGCCTTCAGCAGTCCTCCGTATCAGCAGTCCAAAAGCACACAATAATTATAGTAATGGAATAAGCCTGCCGTCAAAGGTGGCCATTAGGAAAACCGAAGGCGTTGGGAGTAAATCCCGGAGAATTCAGTCTTAATCTTATTATGGAAAGTTAGTCCGAAGGGATAATTCGGCTCATAATCATGAAAGGACTGTGCGATAGTACAACCCCCCGAGACTAATTAAAGAGGAATCAGCGATGAGAGCCGGAGCAGTGTGTGTGGGGGGAGCCGCAAAGCCGGTGGTGTAGCTTGCTGGAAATGCGGTGGGAGGGGCTTGCGGTCTGTCCTCTGGAGTCCTGCCTGGAGAGTTTTATACCCCACTGGACGGCGGAATAGTTCTCCCACCTGAACCACTGTCACTTCAGGCACTCACTCCGATGGCTTTCAGCTGCATAACGTGGGGTCTTGGAATAGCAACACCCCCAGAAAGCCAAGTTAAAGTATTCAAAGCTCGCGCCGAGAAATATTGTTTTCCCCGTTATGAAAATGTCTAGAATCCTCATACATCTTTTCCATTAACTTTTGTAAATAAACCACAGATACGAAAACATTTGAAGTATTTGATACCTAGGTAAATAATCTAAAGGGTTATTATGACTACCAATGAATATAGAAGGTATGATAGTTATTTAATAACTGGTCTTCTTGCAATCTTGACGCCCAAGCCTATTTGACTATTGGTTGAGCATAACGCAGTGCACCGCGTCGGGTCGATAGGAGGAATGCCGAAGCGTCCACTATCCGCAGCCTCTCTCGTTTTCTTCCTACCGGATTTTTTATTCTATTCAATGGGGGCTGAAATATTTTCTTTCTTTCAGTATAACATAGAAAATTAATTAATATAAAGTAATTTAGCAAAAGTAAACTAACTGGAGAAAGACTAGCCTATTTTTCATTATAAAACTTACGCTTTAGAGTATCAAGTCCGAAAAAGTATAAAATAACATGAAAATACATAAACAATTTTAACCGACCCCACCTACCTCTATGTTTCAACAATTTATCTATAAAAAACACGCTATGTTTTCTTTCCTTTAATTATACAAGTATAAAATCCATAACGTAAGTGCTAAATGATTGAAGAATATTCCCCAAGTTTCATTAAAGAAAATGATCAAATTGAATTTACAAGCCAGATAGAAAAGAAGATTAAGCTTTGCATTAGACAAACCGGGAAAGAAAAGAGAGTTTATCATACGCAACGTTAGTTAGTAAATTTCTTTATAAAAAGGCGTTTCTCATAGGAATACAATCGTTTAAAATTATAAACAATTAATGAGGGGGAACAGAATAAAAAAATCTATCTGTCCTCGCCAGGAATCGAACCTGGACCTCCTGCTATCCGGGCCGGTATGCTAAATCCATTATACCACAAGGACTAGCTAGTTATCTCATTCAATTCCCTCTACATTACATTTTTTTTTTATTCTGCTCCCTTCCATTAATTGTTTAAAATTTACGTGGGATAAAATACCACAACCAAACAAAATATTTATAAATTAAAATTTAATAAAGTAAATGACGAGAGTCGACAAAATGTATGACAATGTCAGCTTTGTTCGTCTTTCTCGTAAGTTAGGCTCTCGCTAATGTAGAGGGAATTGAATGAGATAACTAGCTAGTCCTTGTGGTGTAATGGATTTAGCATACCGGCCCGGATAGCAGGAGGTCCAGGTTCGATTCCTGGCGAGGACAGATAGATTTTTTTTATTCTGTTCCCTCTCATTAATTGTTTAAAATTTACGTGGGATAAAAAACCACAACCAAACAAAATATTTATAAGTTTAAAATTATATTTTGTACATATTTTGTTAATTAAAGTTATTAGTAAATCACATAACCAAGAAGATATCACAACCATACATCTTGTTTTCACTCTAAACCTCCCTTTTCTCATATTCCTCATATCCGATTTCAACCAAAAATAAATTATTTCAAATGTTTACAATGAATTATACCGAATTTAATTTCAATATTACAAAAAAAAAAAATGAGTGAAATTTCATTCTTATCTATGTTAATAAGCGTTTTTTGAAAAGTATTACAGATCATTATTGTTATCAAATTATATTTCACTACATTTTTTTGAATAAACGTATCTTTCTATAATTCTAATAATATTGAAGATAATAAGATTTTTATAAGTTCAGGGATTCAATATTGGGTTTTAAGCAAATAAAACTAATTTGTAAATATCGCAGAAGTTTATATTTTCGCCAGCGTTTTAGCCTAAATTTCAGGCCTTCATCGGGGTGGTAGGGAGAGAGAGAGAATCCTGCTCTACAGTAACTAAATCATGCCTGCTGTTTGCATGTACTGCATTACCCCTCTAGCCAATCCTACCCCATTAAGTTCAACTCACCATCTTCAAGAAGATTTTAAATTTTACTCTTCTCCTGAATCCTCTAACAACTTCAGCAAAGACTAACTCCTCTAACTGTTAAAAGAAAAAAAAACAACCTCAAATGCCAAATTTGGTTTTATTACTATCAAAACTGCGGACAATAGAGAGGATACAGAAATGTATGTAACTTTCATTATATTTTCAGATTCCCCATTTAGGATCGGTGAAAATCTGTTGAAATTTTTCAAGAGTCGCGACATTGTTCCAATGTGAATAGCATGAACTCCCTACAGTGGAAAGAAGAAATCTGCTAAATTAGACTTTTCAATTAAAATGAATTGAGTCATCCTCTTGACTAAGCATATAAGAGAAATAAAGTAACTTTTTACTAATTCTGACTTCTTTTAAAAAACTTTATTGACAAATTAGAAAGAGGGTGGGATTCTTTATGGAATATTCAATGTCTCAGTGAAAGAAAAAGCCTTTAAAACGAGGAAAAATTATTTTCATCATTTTAATAAAGCCCCGAAAGGACAACCTCTGCTACTTCACAGACTGATACCGTCTTCTTCCCTCTGAAGTGATGAAAAGGTCTTTAGTGTGAAGGGGGGGAGGGGGATGATGAAATTGTAAGGGAGAAAAGGCCGACTGATGGTGTTTCGTGAAATAAGCTTCATGGGAACCATTGATCTGGAGGAGTCAAAAGGGCGGGAAACCTTATTAAGGAATATTCTCATTAGAGCATATGCCATATGCTCTAAGTCCTAATGCCAGCTTACTACCTAAGCGAAGCGGTTGTTGAAGGAATACACTATTTCTATGGGCCTTCTATTTGAAGGTTCTTGAAGCGTTCAAGTGCATCCGAAAAACGAACGATAGGGCTACAAATCTTAAGCGTGCCCCACTGAAGTGATTAATTACAAATATGATAAGATTACAATCAATAGCTGAAACAAAAATCAACTTGAGCCCCAAAAGGGCTTTTACTGAAATAATTCTCACTCTGTTTCCATTTTATTAAATTCTTGCTATTCTTGAAATAATTTCAAATGTGAAATATCAGTTTTCACTCATCACTAACCCAGCAAGAAGCTTAGGGAATATATTACTTTTTCCTCATTTATTCATATGTTTAACCGTCTTTAATGAAACATGAAAATTCTTTTTAGGTTACTCAGCTCTAAAAAACAAGTTTGGAACGGATAATTGGAGGATAGCATAGGAACTGTATTCAAAACATAAACTATGTTACAAATGTGAGGCATTTCTTTGGCATATGTACACTGTGATAGTGGGAGACGTTGAGGCATCTCAGGAAGGCATAACTGCTTATAGATTATGCCGCGATGGAGATCACAATGGCCGAATTAGGCCGACTCCACCTAAAAGGTTTCATTCGGGAGACGGCATTGTGAGGGGAGCATTGAAGTGTATAGGCCTCGCTAAATATATAATAGGTAAAGTTAGAGGAGCTCGCACAACTCGAGTTTACCTTCCTACGGCCGCCAAGTTTGCCGAAGGAGAACGAGCCTCGCCATTCCTCAACTATTTACTATCCTTTGTACTGGGCCCCGAGCCCTCCATCTCCCACTCTAATGGGTGCCCTGGCAAAATGCAAGATCTTGGGATGTTTGGGGGAAATGGCATATGTTGAATTGGCAAACTTGGAGAGGAAGCCAAGCAGGTCCTTACTTCCGACCAATAGCGAATTTTGGAAGCGGAATAAATTCAATGGACTATTAAAAGGCTAGGGTAAATTTAGTGCATTACTAAATAAGGCCAAATATAAAACCTAACACTTTTTAATGTACTTTTCGATATAACTATGAGCATCTTGAAAGTTACTGTAATCATTTCTACCACGTATCGTTATGAACAATACTATTAGATAAATTAGAGTGACGGATAAGGAATTTCCGATTCTGGGGCTGGGGGTTCGTGCACGGACTTCAGTAGTCGTTCATCGACAAAGAAATGCCTGCCGATTAACACGGGTCTTTTAAATAACTTGTTTATCTGCATATAATCACTCTTTAATGATTTTTAGTTGTTGCATACGGGGTTAAAATAATAAATGACCAATAACCATTAAACGGTATCTATCAATCACAAACATTAATCAATTATGAAATCGGTTATTACCAAGTGTAGTCCACACCTGTAGCGTATAATTCCCACTACTGAGTATATTCGAAGACTACAATCTATTACTAAATTTATAAATATTAATTTTATTTGTGGTTTTTAATCCAACATAAATTTAAATCAATTAATGCAAGAGAATAGAATAAAAAATCAAACTGTCTTGCCCGGTTAGCAGGAGATCCAGGTTCGAGCCCTGGCTGGTAAAGTTAGATTTATTATTCTATTATCTGGCAATAACTGATTTAAATTACTAAATTTAGTCAGTCAACGCTCATTGCACTCTCCATTATATATATGTATATAATCCGTCATAACTATCATTCGTGTCCATCTTAATGAAACATTAAGAAATACGCTTAGTTGACATAGATCCTGAGAGACAAACTTTAAATAATTTCATTAAAATAACTTTTAAAGCATTCAACAAAAATACATTATTTAATATTCAATCAGAATAACAGAATTCATAGTCCCAAAATTTCCAGTAATTTTGAAGAGGAATTAAATTCTTTAGGATGGTTGAAAATTTCATGAAGGACAATAAAAAAAAAAGAAAAGCAAAGTGAAAGTTATTTTATGCTAGATACTTAGAAGATGGCAATTTTTGAATAGAGGATTTAGGATGATGATAGCTACTATATTTAAATATGTTAAACAATATTAGATTTAAAAAAAAAATTATTTTACTTAAAGTGTGAACAGTATTTACCGAGAGAACCCGTGACGTCACACATATGTCATGACCCTCGACCTCGACCTGTTACTCGACCCGGGCAAAGGTCAAGAATCGAACGGCTCCCGCTTCCCCGCGGTTCGAGCCCAGCCTATCCGCTCAAAATTATCAAACATGGTCCGAACATATTTCGGCCCCCTTAGGGGAAGGAACCAAAGGCCCTGCTCTAACCGGCGTCCAATGCAAATCAGGCCTTCCCTCCCTCCTAGAATATGTATAAGGGCGGGAGATTTACCACCGGCAGGATTCGGATTTTCCGACTAACTGAACACCGCAAACGGATCCTCCTAATTTCTGGCGGAACATCCTCGCAAAGGGGGCTGTTAGTTACAAGGATTTCAGGGGGGAGGTCTGTTAAATTTGACTTGCTTTAATAAGCCGCCTACAAAAGGGTCGGCGTAAATCAACTTGCCAAAGTCCGCTAGAGCCGAAAGTTGACTTACACACATTTAATGCAAATTGGTTTGCAGCTCACGACATTTACATTGGAGTCTCCTATGTACAAATTTTAGTAGCAGGTGTGCTAATATTTAACTTTGTTTAATGCAACAATGGATACAGTTTTCAATGTACAGCCTTAACTTCCCAAAGCGCCACATTGACCCATGCAATGTGGTACTGAAAAGAGGAAGCCGTTGGATAAAGCGAGATATGACAACCATCGTATGAAGCCTATAGCATTTAAGATTCTGGCTACGCGTAAAAACCAATCACTCACACTTCTATACTAATTTATTATCCCAAACCAAACGAAAAATCAAAACCATTTAGGAAGCACTAGTTGAATCACTATAGTCCAATCCCCCTATACCGCTAAGTCGTGCGGGGCATGACTGGGATCTATTTTCATTTTTCACACTAAGATTTTCTTAATTTAACCAATAATTAGTAAAATTTGGTAATCAATCTATTCAGGCTGGTCTTATGACGCAACTTTTGAAAAAGATTAAGAGAATCACAAAACAAAGTCTAGTCTATCAAATAAGGGAAGCTAAAAAAAGGGTCCCTTTAAACTAAGTATAAATAAATAAGTAAATATACCTATAAATAGATGTGTGTGCGTGTGCTTGCGCGAGTGTGTGTGTGTGTGTGTGTGTGTGTGTGTGTGTGTGTGTGTGTGCGCGTGTGTGCGCGTGTGTGCGTGCGTGTGTGTGTGTGTGTGTGTGTGTGTGTGTGTGTGCAAATACAAAAAGAAAAAATCAAAAGGAGTAAAATTGTGAGTGAAAAGAGACTGGAGATCTCCGAAAATTTTACTCCTTGTGATTTTTTCTTTTTGTGTGTGCAGTGCACTCTCTATCCCCCTGTATTGATTACTATATATCACAGCCGCGAGTTTTATATATATATATAAANTGAATTTAGTTTGTATATTTAAAAAAAATATATATAAAAAACTATAAAACGAAAAATAAAGCCTAACACTCGAATTGACATACTTAAATATCCTCATTTAGATGCATTCCTTTATATTCAATTTTAAAAAAAATGCAATTAAATACAAACCTAAATAATTACATTTCACACCTACCTAGTAAAATAATTTTTTTCGTATCGCTAAAATAACGAAGATATTGAAATTTTAATTTTTATCCTTAAACGATTTTAGCGAATAACAAACTCATCGAATAAATGCATGAAATTGTAAGAGGTCCCTTATTTTTACCTTCTTCATATTGATCTTTTAAAATTTTTCATAAGTTTCTTCGTTGTACAAACGTTAACTGCTTCATTTTTCAAAAAGGAATCTACTAAAATAAAGGATTCTACTGATTCCTCAGAATTACATACTTAAATATATCTGTTTATTGGAATTTAAGCAATTATATTCTACATCCTTTATATCTAATAAATTTTATGAAATTCATCATCTTTTCTTCTCTTAGGTTTTACTTTTATCATTACATAGCGCTCAGGAATAAATACACACACACACACACACACACACACACACACACACACACACACACACACACACACACACACACACACACACACACACACAGTCTATAATTTTTAACTAGCTATATTTTTGCTTCTCCAAAGTGGGTTCGGTGAAAACGAAAGACTTTTTAAAAGTTGCATTCATTGTACCGCTTGATCTCCTCATGGGAAATCCGCTGAAAGAAATTAATCAAATTTGAAGAACATTTTTTAGAAAAATTAGTTTTAAACTCAATGAACATGATCGTACCTTACATTTCTATTTTTGTTTCTATATTGTAAAAATTTCGGACGTTCGAGCACTAACACACTAATGTATTTATGTAGTCTCAGAACTTTTTACAAGTTTAAGCGTCATGGGACCAACGTGAATAGGATGATTCCTTAAGGGCAAATGTGTAAACGAGTCACAGACAGTCCTGAGTGACCTCCAATTGAAAACAGTCGTAAATATTGAAAAACCTATTCACAATAACTGTTTTTGTATATTAAACAATACAAAAACACACCCAAGGAAACTCTAATTAATGTACAACATTCTTATTTTAAACTATATATATATCATTTATCTCTAGCTTCTGCAATATTTGTATTTAAGAAGCTAAAATCGGAATATATCTTCTTTTGCAAACCGATAGGTGGATCCCTTAAGTGCTGAAATCAAGAGATGAGCGGAGTTCAAAACTTAGTTAGTGGAAGGTCAAAATTTGTAATAGTCTCAAAAAAGTTTAGTAAAACACATTTGATAAGAATCAAAATTTCTTTACGTTGCCAAATGTTTATTGATATTTGATTTGAAATATAAAGATTAAGCCTCAGCGCAAGGCATCTCTTCTCCAGGCTATACTCTGTAGAGCAAATTGGTCTTTCCTTCGACGTCAATTGTATTCCCTAGCTTAGATGATAAATATCCTTATTTACTCTTATTTAATCTCATCTATAATAAAACATTAAAACAGTAAATATGCTTAGATTACGCAGCTTTTTCGTGAATGATTTTGCTTCAGATAGATTGGTATCTTTGCCTCTTATTATAGTGGCAACATACATTTCGCTTAGCATTTTACCAGATTTCAAGTACAGAATTCAAAATGGCTATGTATTAAATACCATAGCGCTAACACGCGACTGTTGAAAAAGTCTTTTAAAAATTTTGGCATACATATATGAGTGTGCAGGAGCTCACGCCGCATGTGTGTGTGTGTGTGTGTGTGCCTATGAACTTTACAGTTCATAATACTCTAGATTAGTATAGTGTATCATGGTTCTCTCATTGGTTTGTTATAGTGTTTCATGGTTCTCTCATTGGTTTGTTGTGGTGTTTCATGGTGCTCTCATTGGCTTTCTAAAAAATTGCTGTAGAGTTTCAGCATATTCTAATTAATAATTAGAATACTATTATTAAACTATATTAAAAACATACTATTAGTTTTCAGTAAAAACTAATAGTATGTTGTTGAACAAAGGCACCGGACATATAGCGCCTAATTTAAAACTGCCCATAACGAACACAAAATAAGTGACACTAAATCTGTCAATCTGGAAATTTCTTTTAGCAGCACAAGATGATTAATTAATCTGGGTGCACTATAAAGGTAGAATTTCCACGTTCATATTTGCTTTATACGGTACACTTAAGAATCTCTATGGTTTCTTCAGTTATTGCTATAGCCTTTCATAATCTTGTTAGTTTTACATCCCATTATTGTGGTGTTTCATAGTCTTGTTAGGATTCCATGGCTTTCCATCCAAATGCTCCAGTGTATTATTATCTCTCGAACCATATTATATTTTCAGAGTATTTTTTCAAAAATATTCAACTACTATTAGACATGGCGTTCCATAACTCTTTAGAGCTTTGGTGGTTTTCTCCACAATGTGGAATTGTCATTTTTGCTCTTTCCAAAACAATCTAATCAACATGTAGCTCAACAACGGAGTTTTGCTCACCTGGAGCCTTACAGGAAAACAAAAGCCAGGTGCCAACTCACCCTCGCGAGCGTAAAAGGGGACGTTCCAGCAGTCTGGAATAATTGATCCGGCTATCGTGGAGCTCTGCCTTTCGTGAGGGGGTAAGGGTGGAGGGGGGGGGGTTGACGGGGAAGTATCATTTATTTGAGAAGAGACCCCCTCAGGGGGGGTTCGTGTTGACATGTCGACGGCGCTGCTACCCCCCAACCCTTCCAAATCCACCCCCTACAAAAACCGAAGAGTTCTCGTCACAGCCGTCCGTCTGCTTTCATCTACCCTTTGTTGTCGTGTAAAACTTTTTCAGCCAAACCTGTATACAAACTATGGATATGATCCAAGATTCAGCACTAAACCATTTATGGGTTAAAGTAATTAAATCGCCAATCAGGAAGAGCGGGGCAAATCAACACTACATATCCCAACTAATAAGAGAAATATTTAGTTATTTAAGCTATGGATAACTTTTTTTTTTTTAATTGGTATATTTAGGTCAGAGTATTTTGTATAAAAAATTACGAATAAAAATGGATAGGTTTGCTTAGAACAAAAACCGGCGAAGATTAAAAAAGTTTTTTTGACTAAGAAGGTACAATTTTTTACTTACTAAATCTCCAGGTTGACTTAAATTAAAATAACCCTTTACTCTTATAATATAAGATAATATATATTCCATAAATGTGTGTGTTATTGTAACGATAGTAATAACTAATGCAATAATATAATATAGCTAACGGACATTAGAAATTTCTATATTTCCTCAGCGCCACACAGGTTAACTTTTCTTCATTCGCCATGCCATTTCCATCAAAATTGGACAGTTGAAAACCAGAATAAACGAAAAAAGGAAAAAAGGCACTGGGGACACCGATGAGCCTCATTTTGATCTGACCCTAAAAACCTAACGAACCCAAAATAAATTAAAGCGAACCTGAAAATTGCTTTGAAGGGTATAACATGATTCAGTAATCTGGGTGGGGTGTGAGGGTAGAATTCCCACGCTTTGCTGTGGGAAATAGATTTCAAAACTCCTATATGTGAAACACATACTAATACATAACGGGCTGTTTGGTAATTAGCGGGCCTCGTGCTTTATAAAGGATGATTATTTATTAACTGATGCTGCAAAGAGGAATTCACAAACCCATCGCTAGTGTATACTTTATACTGTAGGCAGACATAAAGGGTTCAATTGTAATTTAGGCATTACACAAACGCATTCCTTCTATGCTAAAATAAAACCAAAGAAATACAATTCACACAGTTATTATTAATTTAAAACAACTAAACTATGATATGAAAGTTCACATATATATTATGTATAATAATACTTTTGAAGCCTTTGATACTAAATTTGGATGGCTCAGAACTATGCAAAGAAGACAATGCAATCTTACTTGAAAACGACAGAAGAAAACCGCGATTCTAAGAACATTTGTTAATAAAGTAAGAATAACATTACCTATTATTAAAGTAATAATAATACCTATGAATATACGATTGCTATGAATCTCGCGAAGAGAGGTTATATAGAATGATTTGAGCTTTAACAACTAAAAACCACATGAAAGACAGCAAATGTCAGGAAACTTTGGCTCCCGTCGAAGGTAGTACACTTCAAAACTTGTTAATCAGGTAATCTTATTCGAGACTCGATATAATTACTAAAGATGAGTGCTTTATAACAATGTGGTAAAGTAATAAGCAAAAGCAAAGGAGTCTCCGGCATTATATGTCTCATTCCTGAAACTTTTACAGTGATCTACTATTTCACAGGTGTATTCACAGGTGGTCTGCATTCCGCCTGAAGTACCATCCGGTAGACTGACTGGTTAAGGATCATATCTTTGAAAAATCCTAGAGTTTCCTGCCAGGTCACACAATCTTTGACTTGACATGCGATCATACAACTTACCATATCACGGAAACCCTTAATATATGAAAGACAGTCGGACATTTTGAGAAGTACCAACATTTAAGAGAACGATTGGAAAGTCGTGATTATACGGAAAAATACTTTCATTTGGGTGCGGCAGAAATAGAGTATGACATGTTCCTAAAGCTCCGAGGCTTATAACAAGCTTAACGTGAGTTTTTTTTTCGTTTGTGTGAACACACTTACAGTATATAGTCATTGTCACATATTCATATAAGCTATTTATTTCATGTTCATAGTGATAAAAGGAATTCTATGCTTGTTTCTTAAATGGCCTCAGGTACAATATATAGCTTTTTTGCCTATGAGTTTTACCCCCATGTTTTTTTTTTCCGTAGAAGTCAGAGTATCATAACCCAATGTTATTTCTTGAGAAGGTGATAAGGTCACATTGGGTTATGGTAAATCACACTTCTTTACCTGATCAAAGCGTTATAACTAGGTTTCCCCCAACAGCCAGAGCAGTATGCTTGTGGATAGTTATTGTTAGGAATGCGCAGAGAAGGGTCTACCGAAAGAGAGTAGGCCCTGGACAAATTGGGGCCGGCCTAGACCTCCACAGACACAAAGTATGTTTTGGATATTCCCCGAGGCCTCATATAACCAGCTCATTCGCTCCTCAAGAGAGAGTTCACGCAATCGGTATTGAGTTTCCGCTAGATGATAAACTAATTGTGACTGATAAGTGATCAATTTTTGTGGTTATTCTTAGTGCTTCTTTAATAAGGACTTACTGTTTATCATTGTGAAGTAGCTTTAAGTAACGTTAATTGTACAATAGTTACAAGTTACAGTTTGTACTTGTTAATAAATAGGTAGATGTAATAACACTATTCACCCGCAGCCCGCAACAATACAGTCAGTCCTCGTCTTGCAGGCCTCATGTCCAGCGCTCTTCTGGCATTCTCTCTGGCACATTCTTCTCGACCGAAATTTTTCTTCGGATCTCCTCGTTCTGTACTCTATCCAGCCTGGTCAATCAGCTTCACATATTTCCAGATTTCCACCATCATCGAGTGGCATGTTTCGTCGAGGTCCACATCCCTGAGCCACATGTGTGAACACCTTTGGCAATGAGGCAAAAGATGTTGGGCCCATTCACGATATTCACCTTTGGCCTTATGTAACTTTCTTACACCCATTAGTCGTCAAAAAGAAAATTATAAAACAAATACTTTTTAGATACTGATATCAGTTGTAGTATTTAAGCCCACGTTAGTTTCATGCAATAAATGCAAGGGAATAGAATAATAACCTGCCTCACTGGTGTAATGGCCAGCAGATCCCCAAGAGATCCGGGTTTGAGTCCCAGCTGAGGTGGTAAGATTTTTTTATTCTATTCCTCTTGTATTTATTGTATAAATACATAGTAGGATGCCATATTAAATGTCTTATTTACAATTACTTTCTTGTATGAAAATAATTTTGGGGAAGAAATTTTATTACTTTATCTCAATTGCGAAACCAAAGTAGAAGGCTCTCGAGTCAATAGTACTGGAGTATAGACTAACACCCCGATTTCTCAAACTGTAATGAAAAAGAGAGTGGATAAAAAGGCATGGAATAGAATAGAACCGGTATACAATAAGTACTTGAGGAACCGAATAGAAAAAAAAAATTCCTTTCAAAGCAACAGTTTAGAAGAGCTAAAGGAATAATTACTGTAAAATGGGAAAGGGTCGGAGAATAACACGGGTCAAAGGGAAATCTAATTGAGCAGAAGCGGAGAGCACAATGCCAGTCAATCAATGGATGTAAATACTGCTGCAAACTCGGGACCCTCTGCCGACTAGTTGTTGCAGAGGGATCCACTACTGTGCCCTTAGCGAGCCCATTCGATACTTAGTGAAATATGTGGAATTAACGTAGCTATATCTTCTAAAGGAATAACGGAAATGAAATTAATATATAACACGAACACAATTATTTACAATAAACTAATAACAAAGTGCTTGATGAAAAAAAAAACCGTACACTTAGCATTTTGGATTATCTATGTTTCCTTTATTTGATTTGTAGCTCACAGCGTAACAGCAACTGCGTGGGTAACTACCTTTTAATTTGGAACTTTAGATCCAAAAGTTGGAAGAAAACATTTTAGAAATGTAACTTAACAGACTTCGTTTCTCCATGCAAGACTATTTAATATCGCTATTTACTTAGGCTTTTTATATCAGTTTGTTGTATTTTTTTTTCAAAAGCTGAAGTGTCGAATTTCAGTACTCCAGATTATCTTAAAAATAATAGAGTCAATCAATGCTGCAGATTACCACTAAAACACTGAATTATTTTAAGAAATTCACAGATTTTTTATAGTTAATATTCGAAAGTCGTTGAAATAATGTTTGTAGTTTCTATCAAAGTAACGAAAGAAGTAAAACTATTGCTGCCTACAACACATATTGTTCTAGTGGAAAAATCGTACTATTTTATACTATACTATATATATATATATATATATATATATATATATATATATATATAATTTTTGTAAGTTATTTCAGAAATTGCGCAAACCAGGTTTAAACGGAGAGATTATTAGAACATTTATTTTTAATTAAGGTTTGGTAGTTAAAAATATAATTTGTTTTAAATTGCATTTTTCGGATTTACCTTTACCGACCGCCCCTCTCCAAAACAAAATCTGCGTTAAATAGGCTTCATTAGCTCATTCCATTAAGGATGGACACAAATAAGAGTAAGTGACTTATTTGATTTTACAAATCGGAGAGGGCATTGAATGTGAAATTAAGACCCAGTACAACAGGGGAGAAGGGAAGAATTTATCAACTTCCGTTGTTACATGGTTAAATGTCTCCCTAAATAAATGTTAATAATTTTAGATAATTAATAAATATTTGCATAAAACTAATTTCAGCGAAGTTATTACGATCATAATATTTTGTTTCCCTCTAATTCCCCACCCTTTCTTTCATTCATTCTATTTCATCCAAAAACTTTATCCATTCTAGTATTTGTAATAAAAAGCCAAAATGCCGGCTTTGGTTTTCATATTTTTAAAATAAGGGCGCCCTATTCTACATTATATTTTAAAATATTTTCGGAAAAAAGTAGGATATAAATGTAAGAAATATAAACAATTTTAAACATGTGATATTCTATAATTTTTCTTCGTGATGGAAGAAACAATGATATGTTTTAAATCCATGATTCCAAGAGTTTCAGACGCATTTTCAATATTATATATATTTCCAATTACTCTTAAAACATGAAAGCTAAACACAGCCGAGTGTGATAGGTTGTGCAAATCGCACGATGCTCCCGTATCAGCTGTTGGAACAGGAACATTAGGGGTCATATATTACACAGCTATGACCCGTTATGCGAAATGTCCAATTCCCTCGTTATCCGGACTAGAGACGTCACACACGACATTCCTAATTAATGGAAAGCCACAACTGAGGGCTCTCTCTCTCTCAACCCTTCAATGCCTCTAACAAGAGACGCTTGTGCTTCAGCTTCCAGCCGGCAGAGGCGCACCTTGATAACTAGTGACGTCTGCAATAACAAGTTACAGCCTTATCATTCAGGCTTCATGGATAAGTTACCGCATGTGGTTACAGGTCGTACACTCGTTGTACCATGAATCTTAGCTAACTAGTTTTATAACTAATTAACTAGCATAAAGGTAGAATATTAACCAGTTTTATGGTCAGCAAGCTTTCCTTAATGAAATCAATCTAATCACGTTTTTATCACAAGACTTTTCAAAGGCTCTCTTTAATTCTTCACAAATCTACGTATTGTGCTAGCATTTAAGTTTTCTTTTTCCAAGGAAAAAGGAATGTATTAATAAAATGAAACAAAAAAAAGTTAAATATAATCAAAATTTTTAATAATACTGTAAAAACTCTAGTTTATTAGCATATATTACGTTAGGTAATCAATGAATTTACGCTGGTACCATGACAAGCCTTTTCGAATAACCAAATCTTCGCTCCATCATAGGCGAACCTAAAGATATGGTATATATAATCTAAAGGGTTATTATTATTATTACTCGCCAACGGGAGATGGTGTACAGAAACCAAGGAAGACGGAGAATATAAGGTAATAAATATCACTTAGTTTTTCGTTAAATAATTATAGAATATAAGTTTAAATAAATAAATTATACACATTTTTCGTTTAATGATTAATTAATCACAAAAAAGATATTATCATTTCAAAATTTGGTCTTCTTATAAACCCGCCATCTCTAAGCCTCTTTCGGCAATTACAAACTTTCCCAACGATTAGATATAAAAAGTGAAATACCGAATTCGGGGTTCTCTATTTTAAAAATTTTTTAGAGGGCGCCAGAACGTATACCCACACACATATATATATTGTTGACTATGATAAGTTGTGGGCAATATCTGACGTAATAAAGCAGTAAGAATGACCTCAGGTTGAGTTGAATGACTTTTTCATTGAATGGCAAGTTTTCAATTGGGAAGAACTCCTTTAGAATCGATAACCTAGATATCTGTCTGAAGGCTAGTGTATAATGAAGGCCTACTCACGATAATGCTATCGAATGGATAACTTTATGTCATTTACGGAAGTCTTCTGTCCTTGATCTGTAATGAGGGGCTTGAATCATTAATAAGTACCTTACGATCAATAGAACTATGTTAGAAGCGTCAAAAGCCGGCTGAAGAGACCGTCAGTATATAATGGTGTAAGACAATTTGTAATCCCTTATTGAATTGCAGGCGTACATAAAAAATGTATTTTATATTTATTTATTCTATTTATATATTTTATCCTTTTACAACTCTCATTCTTTTTTCAGCCCTGAAGAAGCCATCACTTGATGTGCGAAATGAGCTTTCAACAACAATGACAACAATGCAAATAACAACAATGACACGGCCCAACCCGGAAGAAGAAACGGTAAATACATCTGACGACCGTCGAAGCCTACGTGAACAACAACAAATTTTGAAATGGAATTTATTGAACTTTGAGATTTTGAGGAAGTTGTCAGCTGGCTATTCGGTAAATGCAAAGAAGCATATTAGAAAATTATGTTTCAGGTAAATGTCCGCCAGTCTTAGTTGTCGTACAGTGACTACTGCGACATTCTACATCTTCATTACCATCTTAGTTTTAATAAATTGTATTAAAATATCAATTACATTAGCGTGGCCATACTTTCAAGGCCTTAAAAAAAAAAAAAACTATGGAAAGTAGAGCGCATAAGGGCGCCAAAAATACTTACACTTACTTTAGAGACTAGCACGAGAGCACTAATATACGCCGAACCCTTCCGACATCTGTTCGCTCCATTAATACCTATCATAAATCCACTCAAATAGTCCATATATCGTGGTCGGTATAAAACCGAGAGAGCACCTTACGAGCTGGAACCAGGTGCTGGAAATGGAATTCATTTGTTGCTCGCAGTGTGGCACTTCCTTTTTATGGCGCCTAGATAATGACCTCATTAAATTAAAATCCAACTTTAGCTTGGCATCCATGCGAATCCATCCTACCGAATGATGGGTATTTCGTATAATCATGGTATTTCTGGGTACCATTCCTATGTTCCCCACTCCTGAGCCTGACATCACTGGATGAAGCAAAAGGGAAAGAAAATAATAACAGAGAAAGAACAATATTAGTCTGTGCAATTAGTATACAATCATTTTAGATCTAAAACAGATAAATAACTGAATAATTTGGTACTAGATCTGAGGATTAGAAAAAATTATAAATACATTCTTTCACATAATGAATAGCTTACTTGATTATATTGAAATAATTGTACAACATTAGAATTTAAACATTGATCGTAAAATAATTGATAATGATTAAAACTAGATAATTTACAGAAAAATCATAGTTAGTATGAGCTCCGACCTGGATGTAGATGATTAATCTGTGAGTAGAAAATAAATATTAAAAAGGTAATCGATTAGGAAGAAGAATGTTAAGTAGTGGAGAGGTAGGAGAAGATCAAGGCACTTTGAGCACATATTTTGGAAGTGAAGTTAGTAAGTTTTTTNACAATCAAATAAATATTTATAAAAAAAAAAAATCATGGTGCAGGCAGTCCTTATCTCAGTCAATGAACCAAACAGATTTTCATGTTTATTAAAGAAGAATGCCTCGAGTAAGAGTAAATGACTAATTTTGATCTTACTAAAAGAAAAGAAAAAAAATATAATAAAATAAAAATAAAATCAACAATAAAACAAATAAATGGTCATCACTGTGCAGGGTGAAGGGGCCCACCGACCCCACTCCCAATAGGTTTAGGCATTAAGGCCCAAGAGGTCTGTGGCCATCTTCATTTTAGTCGCCGGGGAGGATTGTGAGGATTGCAGTCTGACGACAGGGATTGAGCAGATGGATTAGGATGAAATTGGAGTTTACTATGGAAGAGCTTGAAGCGGGTGGAGATAAGGTCTTTGGCAAAAGGAATATTAAAGTCGTGATGAAGGGTAGAGTTGGACACATAATATGGAGCGTTAGCAATTATTCTGAGAATTTTGGACTGAAAGGATAGTATTCGTAGGATATTGGAAGGCTTAGCGGCACCACACAGTTCTGCACCGTAGGTCCAGATTGGTCCTTTTATGGTCTTGTCGATTGTCAGTTTCTTTTCTAATGCGAGGGGTATTCTGTAGGTATTATGAGAAATCTGCCTGAAGAATATGAAAATAAAACACAGAATATCCGATGAGCTCTGTTATAAAATACCCAAACCAATTTACAGGGACTTACTAGACAGATAGTTTACAGATAAATGAGAAAAAGCTAAGGTTTTCTTCTATAAAAATGAATCATTTCACAAGTAAATAAAAAGTAATTTGAATTTCCTAAATGTATAATGTACGAAATAATATTTCTGAAGATAATAAATAAAAAAAAGAAAACTGAAGATTCATTTTTGCCAACAGGAAGAAAGTATTTAAATGCCTTCTATATGGAGGAAAGCCAACATGAAGGTCAACACAAACTTGTTGTGAATTTCCTTTCGCTAAGAAAATAAAAAAATTTTTGCGGGGTCGGAATCCAGGAGCGGAACTTTTCGGAGACATGGTCGTAGTGCCCAGAGTGGGAATGTTTTCATTAGGAAAATCCCTCCCCCTCCCCCAGGCTCCGTCCCTTCCAATTTAAAAGCTCTCTGGGAGCCAGCAGAGTGCTCTGAGCTCGTACCGGGGCTTAGCAGTACGGACTAATTCGCTTCGATACACGCCAGCCATTCAATAGACCGCACACGACACATCCCAGCTATTCCTAGCTGGATTCTTTATGTTCTATGAATAAAAAGCTATTTAAAAAGTTAGTAATTTATAACTAATATTTATATATTTTACTTCTCACTATAGGTACGTCGAAACGATATACGCTTCTTACAGAAATGCGATGACGCAGAGCCTGCGTGTCTTAGCTGATTGCCTATGATTCATCAAGGATGGATATAAATAGGATAAAATTAAGAAATTTTAATGATAAACCGGAGAGAACAGCGAAAGAGTTATGAATTATCTCTAATCTGACCGCAAGCTCGTCCATCGTAGTTACATTATTAAATTTCTTCATTATTTCGCAAAATTATCATAGAAATAAAACGTAATAAAATTCCAAAAGGAGAGTTTGTTGACCGTAGATATTATTCTTATATGATTTTAGTTGGGGTTCGGTCAAGGTAGATCCAAAAAACACAAATTTAAAAAAATGTATTTAAAAAAAAGGATTATCTGCCAACGTTTCGGCTTACATTGTAAGCCATCTTTAGGAAATGTGAACTTAGGGACAGGACGTCCTCTCTCATCTTCATGATAGCCCTAAAGATGGCTTGCAATGTAAGCCGAAACGTTGGCAGATAATCCTTTTTTTTAAATACATTTTTTTAAATTTGTGTTTTTTGGATATACCTTGACCGAACCCCAACTAAAATCATCTAAGAGTAATAAATTACATTTTAGGCCTATTAGAACTTCTTTGTAACACCAGTAACAAAAAAGATTTTACGATTATAATGTTTGGTCTCTGTTAATGAATAATATTAATATACAATAATATAAATATTAATGTTATTGAATAGTATTTTACTCCCGTTTTTATTAATAATTATTTTCTTTTCGAATATTAACGACATTAGGATTGAAAAATTCAGGTTCCCACTTCACCTCCCCTCTTCTTTAATTAATTTCAGCTAGTAATGAATGAACTCATGCAGAAACATACAAAAATAAGATTAAATGCTGAATTTGATTTCATTGTCTTGAAAATTTCGATAGAATGAGTGCATTAAGACACACACAAACATTAAATTCCGAAGGGGCCATTTTCCTTCCCCAATGTTGTATCGGCTAAGACCTTTTGATATTTTTAATTAAGTAAAATATCATATTCTGATGATTTAGTAAACATAAATTTTAAGCCTGGAAAATGACCAGATCTAGTTTTGGATCCTCAAACAATGTGTGACACTCGAAATTTACACACAATTTAATTACATTATAAAGGTCCTAGTTTATAATTCATTATGCTTTCCTATCTGGGCTGAAAATGACACAGCTAATTTGGTCAACCTAGTCAAGTTACTGGACAATCTTAGTTCTCCATCAGCTTCACATTTAGACACTCTTCAAAATTTTCGGAGGGGCCATAACAATTTAATAAATAATGCTTGTCAAAATGATTTTAAAACACAAATAACAACAAAGATTAAATTTACAGTTTCTTCTTCCGGGTTGGACCGTGTCAAGTTGTTCATAGTTGCCGAGCTTTCGCACATCCTGTGATGGCTTCTTCAGGGCTGAAGCAAATTCTCCAAATATTCGAAGCCTACGTGAACAAAGATTAAAATAATGATCTTTGAATTAGGTCTTATTCTGTCATTTTAAGCTCTATCAATGAGCTTATTAAAAAGTGTGTAAAAAAAAGTATCTACATTTTGATAATTGAGGTCCCTTTAAGATGTTACGTAGAACATTGTGTACAAGCACACACACGCGCGCGTGTTTGATTAAAACAGTGTGTGTGTGTGTGTGTGTGTGTGTGTGTGTGGGTGTGTGTGTGTGTGTGTGTGTTTTGTAAAATTAGACCGGGCAATATTTTAAGCTTCAGGATTTCAGATCAGTGTAAATATAAATAGACGAAAGGAAAAGGGAGAGCTGCCGAGTGTTTGTAAAACACAAGATGGGGAGGGCGAAGTCTGGCAATAAAGGTCTAGATTTGTAAAAGGGCAGAGGAATCGCTACGCCAGACCGACGGCGGGTCACAGACATCGATCTGAAATTACAACCGCCCCCCCCCCCCTACTACGGATGGCTCATTCATGAGCTCTCGCCCCAACCCCCCCACTCCTCCAGCGTCATCTCCCTTCACCCCGGACTCACTTTACGTGAGAATCCCACTCCAGACTCCCTGCCCTAATTACCCGTGTATTGATAAAATTGCGGTGAGATGCAGTTATTCACAAAAAGAAAAAATTACAATGAGTATAGATTTCCGAGGAGATTTCTCGCCCTTCGTCAGTGAGGAGTGAAGACAGACTGAAAGTTTCATTCTATGTATGTATATAGTCTTCTTCAATCCTCTCTGACGAAGAATAAGCAGTTTACACTCTTCCTTATTTTTGTTAATTTATGCACATTATTTTTACTATATTTACTTATTATATATATATATATATATATATATATATATATATTAGAAACGTGCACGCTCAGGCGAATCTAAATTTTTTTATAATCAGAAATTTTAAGTAAGGTAAAAAATTATCTAAAATTCTTAAAATAAAAGAACTGCGCTTTATTTTATTTTATTTTTTACCCTTTGCCATACGTTTTAGCATTGGGAAATCAAACTATTCATGTTGGTGCCAGAGATATTATCATAGTTTTTATTCGAGTTAAGAAATTTGAGAGACATAATTAGTTGCAAAAAATTAACTTTCTAAACATTATGCTTTGAAACATTTTTACGACATACGGTTATTCAAGAAAACATATAGAAATATCAATACGAAGACTGAGAATTTACCACTCTTCCATTTCGGCTACAATTGAAGTAGGTTTGCTGGTAATTCCTTTTGGCGCTTATTGCTCTTTCCGGCGTTTACTATCATTTATAGCCAAATACAGAAGGGAAATTGCGAAGTTGTCGCAGCTCCTGCGTGACTCACTTTTGGTACTAGATGAGGTGAAAGTAAAATGGAAAGGGAATGACAAGTTTTAAGGCCTTCTTCACTTAAGCTCCGAATCTCCGTTCCGGGTTTAGAGAGTCGGTAAAGGTTAAATCAGAGCAGGCTACTTAGCGGGGAGGCGGATGTGAGTGGCACTCCGTCCCCCAAGATTGCTCTAGGAACTGAGGGGAGTGCTCTAGTTCCCTCCTTGATCTTATTGGGGGTTTTGTTCAGGGAGCTGGTAATAGGACTCGTGAGCCGAGAGTGGGTTCCGACGGAACACAATAGGCCTTCTACACTGGAACAGGAGTGTATACGGGCACTGCGGGACTGCTCCTCCGAAGAGAGCTCTAACACAGAGAGCAACTTACATAAATAAAATCAAACTTTCCTTAATCTGCTTATTATTTAGTAGTTGTTATTATTATTATGTTGTTCACAACATATGAATAAAATAGACTAATATTAAATTTTAAATGATTTCTTCAATTAAAATCCTATTCTCCTATATTATTCTATATATATATATATATATATATATATATATATATATATATATATATATACATACTAGGTCTCAAGGAAGTCATTG
>KZ808185.1:116521-145343 GCA_000696205.2 Oncopeltus fasciatus | reverse complement strand
ACTCAACTGGGCCAACCCATTATTATATTATATTAGGGATAAAAAAGCTATCGTCCATATTTTTTCTATATGTCAAGAAAATAATTCGTTAACGATTCATGCTATACTTATTTATTTTAAGTTGTTTAGAAGTTTTTATTTTTCATACAGAAAAAATTATTAAATAAATAGCGCAGAATCTTTTCTAAATAGGCGGATTTCCTACGATAATAAGAAGGTTCACTGATGTCTGCACATATAAAGGTTTTAAATAAAGGAGCTTAACTTAAGCTTCGTACTTAAATTTATTTTATGCAAAGCAGCAGACAACTTTTTAAAGTTATGTAAGACTACAAATACTAAGATGTAAATGGCCTCAAGCCCTTAAGGCCATGTAAAAATATTAATGGGTGATATACTTTAATTGGTTTTGGACGTTTTGAGTTTATGGACCCTTCTAAAACCTTCACGAGCTTAGAAAAGAGTGACCAGATTTTTGCATGGAGAAAAATAATGAATGATTTTAGCCATTACTAACTTATTCTCCTTTTCGACAAAGAAACCGAAATTCCAAAATTCTTCATTGAAATAATGCGTACTTGCATGAGTATAAAATTAATAGAAACATATTTTATAATTAAAATATCCAGAGAGACTTCAGTCTCTCTTCACTAATCTCTGATAAAGGGCGAGGTGTCTCCTGAAAATATTACTTATTATTGTAATTTTTTCTTTTTGTATGTTCACTAAACTCTTTCTCCCACCTCTTCTTATTTATTATATATATCGCAGCCATGTGTGTTTCATTTCTGTAAATATTTCTCTCTATTTATATAGATAGAATATTTCAAGAAACCCTTATTAAGAAAAATATTTAAAATTAAATTTTCAATAATAGGGTGGACCCTCTCATTTAAAAAAAAATATAAACCAAATTCAGTATTTTCCTTTTCATTGCAAGCCTTTCTAAAATATATTTTTGGACTATATCGGATGAAGAATAAAGGGGGAGGAGTTAGAAGGAGACAACATTTATAATCGTTATAAAATTGAAATTTTAACCCTCTCCATGACTCTGATGATTGATTTAAAAATTTAAGTACTAATACCTAATTATTTTTCATACTTTATTGCTTACAAATAAAGTATTTATTAATAATAAATATAAATACACATATGTCTTTACATAGATAAACAGGCTTTATAGTGTTAGAGGAGGGGTTGCCCGTGAAATATAATATTGTATGACTCAATGTATCTGAGCGCTAAGTGAACATGCCGATTTCCCACCCAAACAAGCCTATTTCCAAAGAATCAACGTCCAATCTAGACCCAAATTAGCGGGCTAGTAGGGCTCCGTAAAAATAAAGTGGACGGGTAAACAGTTTTGCACTGCGTTAGCTCTCGGGGGCCTGGGGTTAAAAAAAATTGAGCCACCCCTTAGAGCTGTGGCGGGGGGTGAGATTAGCATGTTTAGTGTTAGGATAAAGAGAGGCCATCAGACCTGCAGGTAACTACGGGGCCTCGAGAGTTTATTCATGGTCTGCATAAATGAATAAAACTCCTCTTTGAAGAGTTCTTCAGGGCCTTTCCCACCTCCGGGGGGATTATACCCCGCCACCGGATAACTGTATCCCCACTCCAATTCAAGTGGGACAATTTGCAATGGGGAAAACCGCGTAAACTAAGCACATTTTTTAAAAAGTTATTGTAGTCCCAACTAATTTGACCTTACAGAGAAACGAGCATAAAACGTGAGCCCCTTACGGCTAGCTCTACCTGGTAAACCAATAGGTGGTTGGGGGGAAGACGATTAACCTATCTTATAAATACACTTTTTCACAAAAATTCTATAGTAACATAGAAAATGAAAGCTAAAAAAATACATTTTACAAGAGGCATGCTACGAAAATTAATAAAAATATCGAAGAAATTATAAGAGAAAATTATTCTTGAAAGCAAAGCCATGGGACCCAAGTCTATAGATAGAGTTTTTCGTTTCTGCTAAGAGACCTTTAATTTCTTAGTAATTTTTTTTTCTTTAAAATAATACATCTTAATAAGGATGTATTGTACTCTCATACCTTCTATTATCCGTCTTCATTGGTTTCTGGACACCATCTTCTGTTGGCGAGCGCTTTCAGACACTGTCCATCTTCTGGCCGAATACATACGTTCACTGTCACGGTCTGTATTCAACTGTTGAATACAGACCGTGAAGTGAACGTATGTATTCGGCCACGAGAATGGACAATGACCGAAAGCGCTCGCCAACAGAAGATGGTGTGCAGAAACCAATGAAGACGGATAATAGAAGGTATGAAAGTTCTATATTCTTTGGTGGTAGAAATAACCCTTTAGGATGTATTGTGTTAAAAATGTGTACTGTCATAAAGGGATTAATTTTTTTCACTAGTCACTAATTTCGGGGAAAATGGAAATTTTGACGAGTGCTTTGTAAAGTCTCAATCTAAGGTCTGGTCGAGTGTCTAATGCTTATTTTGAATCCCAAAGCAGGCTGGTGTTCGGCCTATCTCGTGGCCATGTAATTCCGCACCCCCTACCACCCCTCCTTACCCTCTTAATCAGGAGTGGGCCGTTCAGTGACTAATAGTTCTTCCCCCGCAGATGTGGCCACCCACTCAACTGGGCCAACCCACACAAAATAGGTCACTCCCACTACTCAAAACTATTGGAAAACTAAAGAGGGTTGTCATATTGGGGTCATTTGTATGATTGTATTCAATGGCAGTAATCATTTTTTATAGCTTTATAATTAGGTAAAATAAAAAATAAAATCTGTAATTATTTATTTTACATAACCAGATTAATATTTAAAGATGATTTTACTTAAGTTAGCTTAAATAATTTTAAAGTAACTCTCTTTAAATTAAAATCCGGTATACATGATCTGCGTAATGTAAGCAGATTTCCCATGTTTCAAATAATATGGATATAAATAAGATGGCGAAAATGAATGTAGAACCTAGAGATTTCTTCAATAGGCCTCTACTCGTACAGGTCTACTTACGAGCTACCCAGTCTAAAAAAAAAAATAAAAAATTTTTTAGCCATATTTTTAGTTTTTCCGATCTAGAATTGGTTAAGATTTGTTAAGTTTTTCAAAAATCAAGTCATGATCCTTACATCAATAGCTTTCACGTTGTTGTTTGAGACAACAATTTAGATATTGATGGAATATCTTAAAATTAAGCGATATGAAATAATTACGTTAGTAGAAATGTTTTACTTTACGCCATTGGGGAAAAATAGATTATTGTTATAATTTATGCTCGTGAAAGTAAAATAATTATGTTCTTTAAAGACACTTCTTGCATTTCCAGTTTGCTTCTTTGTATTTTCTATTATTTACAGCGGAATTTTTTTATATATATTTTACTCTCAAAAGTATATAATAAGATAAGAATGTAATAAAATAACTAAAACAAATTTAATTTAGATTTTCAAAAAGAAATTACTAATTTAAGGCTAGCTATTGCAAGGAGTATAAATTGAACTGACAGTTCAATTCCTTGACACTTATCAATCAAAATTTACTAAAATTTAAAAAATGGACTATACCATAAGCTAATATTAATTAAGACGTACAAATTAATCACAATTTAGGACTGATTGTGCTGATTGAGGAAGTCGGGATCCTTTTCGAAAATATCAAAGATATATATTGAGAGGGTGATTGTGAGTGTGAAAAATTAAACCATTTATCTATTTTTGTCAATCACATATTTTAACTACGGTGCGTTGAATTTAAAATTAAACTAGATTTACTAATGATGTTTACATTGTTTTCTTTCATGAAGATATTTCAGACTTCCAGGAAAGAAGAAAACAATATAAATGTGTATTTCAGACGATCGGGTCACAGCTGCAGTCCATTTTTAGGAGCGATTTAGACAGTCAAAGCACGCACGGCGTATGAGTTATTTATAGAGTACCCTATACTGTTAAATTGCATAAATTTGTTAGAATTCCTTTTGTACCCTTCCTTGTGTTCTCTTAAAAGATCATGGGAAGAAGGCCAAGGTTAAGGGGTCTATTGAAAATTTACTCCCGGAGAAGGAAGCGATAAATTGGCCAAGTGGCCCCCCTCTACCACTCCCTTATAAACGGCTTGCAGTTCTCAGCTAAATGATGCCGCACCCTGGAAGAAACCCTTTCAATTAACGAGGCTAAAGACAAACCTTATCGGAGACCTGAACCTTAAATCCGCCAAATGAGGCCTCGAGGAGTCAGAGCCGGGGTATTAATTACACGAGATTGGAGGGAGTCCCTAGCCGCCATCTTCACTATCGATTTTAAGAAAACCTACAAAGTCCAAATTTCACAATTAAGAAAAACTAATGATTTTAGTTACTAAGTTTTTTTTTTTTTTACCGTTTCTTCTTCCGGGTTGGACCGTGTCAAATTGTTGTTATTTGCCGAGCTTTCGCACATCATGTTATGAGAAGCCATCACAAGATGTGCAAAAGCTCGGCAAATAACAACAATTTGACACGGTCCAACCCGGAAGAAGAAACGGTAAATACATCTGACGACCGTCGAAGCCTACGTGAACATCTAAGTTTTTTTTTTTCGCATTTCCTGCCAGATTTATCAAATAATACTCGATAACATGATCGTCAATTTAAAAAAAAAAAAAAAAAAAAAATATTAGTCCACATAATACTTTTAAATTTCAACAAAAGGGAGTAAAAATGCCATATTGTTTCTAAAAACGCACACAAGACATAATCTCTCTCTCTCTCTCTTTTCCACCTTTTCCCTTTCTCTCCTCCTTTGTCCGTTTTTATTTCCGCACTCACAAAATTTTAACTCAACTGCCACAAAATAATCCATCAATAAAATAATACGAAAATGCAGACCATAGTATAAGTGAGATCGGTATATTCAGTAAAAGCAGATCATCTAAGAGAGAAACGTATACGCGAAATGAAAGTGTATTCAAGGTGACGGCACTAAAGTTAAATCCCGCGCAAATCGACTGAACTTTCTTGCTCTGGGCGTATGAGGGATAAAGAACTCTTAGCACTCTTAGCAGTAAAAATACATTACTGTTGTAACCCATGGAATGACTAAACATACCCAAGAACCTTAATGCCACCAAGAGAACTGCAATTCCAGTTATAATGAGTCTCAATATTAAATAAATTTTGAGATCATCTCATTAACACCATGTGAGCAGAAGGTCATATGATTTGGATATAACTGAGCTTCATTAAAAGGATTCACATTCATTAAAATCTTCTAAAAAAAAAGCTAATAAAAGTGATAAAAATAAATAAATAAAAATAAGGAAAAACAAGCAAAAAAATCCTTTAGTAAACACAAAAGGTGTACAATTCTGCTGAAATAGTATGTTTGTACATGGCTACCCTTTCAGATAAGAAAATTCCTCTTTCCCCCTCCCCTGCCTGTACCACCCATCACTCTGTCTTTTTTTCACCTTTCTCTCTTCCTTCTCGACCCAACGCTCAATTCTGTCTTTAATGAAGACATAATACGGACGATATATTTTTGAGTCCCTGTGATTAATTGTTTCTTTCAATATTCGGCACTTAAGTTAATGAATAATATGTGAGTAATTTTTAAAAAAATCACTCTTCACTCTCCATCTCTTATATTCGAAAAGGCCTTTCACACTTATTAAAAAGCTTGCACATTCCTTGGTGTCTGTGCTCTGAGAATGACCCAGAAATCTTTTAGCGGGGAGACGAAAGTGGGTTGTTAGTCATTTGGTTATCACGTTATATTTCGTTTATAATAACATAATTGCTTGAGACGAAGAAGTGAAATGCTTTGGTTTGCTTGACAAATTGACATTGAATAAACAGAGTTCGACAGCAGCCATTGTAGAGAGAGGACGTGTTTTGTTAGCTCTCTGCAATTGTTTCTTTTGAAGTGATTAAAAGTGTTCAGCTGTTACCAAACTGGTCACAGTTAAAGATGTAGCCAGCCTGAAGACGTTGACAAAGTTTCCAGGAATTTCACCGAGGAACAAGCCCACAGCAAGTGAGTTAAATACTCATTTCTATTTATTAGCGAGGGGCATACAGGCAGACGTGCTAGGTCAGGCGCGTCCCCTCCAGCTCCCAGCCAGCCGGCTGTTATCGGCCGGCTTACACTATCGGCTAAGCAGATTAAGTAATCTCTGCTTGGTCCCCCAGCTTAGCGATAAAGAGCAGTAAATATTTACATTTACTGTTGTTTTGTTTTTATTTCTCTTATATTATATTTACGAAATGAGTGATGCTTACCATCACAAAAAAATAGCGAAGAAAGGAAAGCGCCCTCATTCAGCGGGAGGCTCTCAAATGTCGCCCCCCAAAAACAAGCCCAAACACGAAAATAATAACAGAGTCACGAAGTCATCTTCAGCCACCAATATGAGCGAAAATACAGATGAGAATAGCCAACCCTCTAACATTAATAGACCTCCATCACCACCAACAATCCCACCCCCAGAAATCGCCCAGAATACAACACAACTAACAGAAACATCGCCATTTTTTACTGCGAACCCATTTAACGTTCTCTCTAATGAGGAGAACATGGAGACCACAGATACCCCACGAATACCAAAGCCCCCTCCAATATTTATAAAAAATATAGCGAACTTCGGCCTGATGTGTAGACAGTTGGATGAGAAAGTAGGCCGAGGGAAATACTCATGTATCAGTCGAAAGACAGATACAAAAATAATCCCAGACTCATCAGATACGTACAGGGAGATAGTACGCTATCTGAAATCGGTAAGCGCCCAGTTCCATACTTACCAACTACAAGAAGAAAGGACTTTAAGAGTCGTCATTAGAAATCTCCACCACACAACACCGATCGAAGACATTAGGGAAGAACTAACTGACTTAGGGTTCGTAGTTAAAAATATTCTCAATGTATTAAGCCCTAGAAGAGAAAATGGCAAGGCACCACTACCGCTCTTTTTCGTAGACGTCGAAAAAACGCCCAATATTAAAGACATTTACAAAATTCCGGCACTATGCCGCACAATAATAAGGGTTGAAAAGCCCTACGTAAAAAGGGAAGTGGTTCAGTGCCATAACTGCCAGCAATTTGGGCATACAAAGTTTGGCTGTAACTACAGTCCTAGGTGCGTAAAATGTGGTGGCACACACCACAGTACTGACTGCCAAAAGAGGAGAGAGGAACCTGCAACCTGTGCCCTCTGCGGGAAAAGCCACCCTGCTAGCTACAGGGGCTGTGACATATACAAGAAGGTCAAGCAGAGGGTAATGAACCCTCAGGTGCCATCACAACAACCTCCAACCAGGAACCCACGCCCCACTTCAAGGACCATCCAGTCTGGAATCTCCTACAGAGCCGCACTAAGAGGACAGGGAGCTAACCCACAATCGACCAACCAGGAGCCACAACCTAGGCTGAGATCTTGTCACGGGGCAGACACCAACCTCAGATTCAACAGCCACAGGCGGACCAACCCAGACAAGAAGCGCCTCTTCCTCAACGACAGCCACCCAGGAGAGAGCGACCTGCCATCTCCCATGTTCCTCCATCACCAACTTCCTTTGATCTCCAAGCCATGCTCCATTCCTTCTTCTCCGATTTCCGCGCCCTCCTCACCCCTCTTATAACCCTACTGACAACAGTACTGGATAAATTGACTTCCTCATCTATCTTAAAATGAGTCCTTCCAATTCTAATTCCTTCTCCGTCCTCCTTTGGAATGCTAACGGCATCCAAACACACACAAATGAACTCAAACTGACACTAGAAGATAAAGGTATAGATGTACTATTACTTACTGAAACAAGACTAACTAAAAATAAGAAACTCTACATACCAGGCTACACAACTTACCGAACTGATCACCCAGACGGACGGGCTCATGGTGGAACAGCGCTCCTCATTCGCACTTTCCATACTCATCATTTGCTACCTTCCACTCCTACAGACTCCCTCCAATCCACTTCAGTGTCTATCCATACTACCACTTCTCCAATTACCCTTTCCGCAGTGTATTGTCCACCTAACAAACCTGTTACCTCAAGCCTATTCCAAGAGCACTTTAAATCCTTAGGTCCCCGTTTCCTCTCTGGCGGAGACTATAATGCGAAACACCTTCAGTGGGGCACGAGAGCGACCAACTCCCGTGGCCGTGCTCTGTATAATGTCATTTCCTCTCACAATTTCTCTACTTTATGTCCCTCCTCCCCCACCTACTGGCCCACTGATACTAACCGTCTTCCTGATATCCTGGATTTTTTCATTTGTAAAAATCTTATTCCTTTTCACCACTCCGTAACTACGTTAAATGATCTTTCCTCTGACCATAGCCCTGTACTCCTGACACTATCACTCACACCCATCCCTAGAAAATTGCCACCATCACTAATAAATGGTCCCATTGACTGGCCATTTTTCAGAACTCTACTTGAAGAGTCACTTGACCTCGGAGTCTCCTTGAAAACTCCTGAAGAGCTGGATGATAGTGTCCAGTTCTTTACTGTCACTATTCAGCAGTGTCTCTGGGAGGCAAACTCAAAATCTAACTGCACCCAGTCCACTATATATTCACCAGAGCCCATCCCCGACTCAATTAAAAACCTTATACGGGCAAAGCGTAAAGCTCGAGCCCTGTTTCACAGGTTCAGGCATCCCTCAGATCGAAGGAAGTTCAACCAGCTATCCCGTCTCGTAAAACAAAAACTAGGTGATTTACGAAATAAGGCATATAATGCCTACCTGTCAAGCCTCTCAGTAGGAGACAAATCCCTCTGGACTGCAACTCGCAGAATTCTGAAACACCATGAACCTTCCACCCCCTTGCGTCGAGAAGATGGCTCCTGGGCCTCTTCCGACAAAGACAAGGCCCAAATGTTTGCTCGACATCTAAGAGAAACATTTACTCCTCATCCAGATCCTACAATTTTGTCCAATAATGCAGAGGTTGAGGATTCACTGGACACACCATTACCAATGTCCTTGCCGATTAGGGCAGTAACACCATCTGAGGTCAAGTATATTATTAACCATCTGCCTAAACGCAAAGCACCCGGCTATGATTTAATACCGGATTAATACTTAGAAACCTACCCCAAAAAGCAATCATTTTCCTGACATACCTCTATAATAGTGTCCTTCGAACCACACACTTTCCACTTCTCTGGAAATTTTCTGAAATAATCCTGTTTCCCAAACCCGGTAAACCTGCTCACAATACATCATCCTATCGACCAATCAGCCTTCTTCCTTTAATGTCCAAGGTATTTGAGAAAGTTCTTCTAAAACGAATGATGTCTATCATAAATTCCTCAAATATCCTTCCCAATCATCAGTTTGGCTTCCGTTCCCAGCATTCTACCGTCCAGCAGGTGTTTCGCGTTGTAGACTACATTTCCTCCTCCCTTGAGCGAAAAGAATTCTGTCCTGGTGCATTCTTGGACGTCACTCAAGCATTTGACCGAGTATGGCATTCTGGACTATTATATAAGCTCAAGTCCATATTCCCAAGTACCATATATCTAATCCTTAAATCTTATCTCTCTAACCGATTCTTTAGGGTCCGGCAAGGATCAAATTACTCCGAATACTTCCCTGTGAAAGCGGGCGTTCCACAGGGCAGTGTGCTTGGACCTATCCTTTTCACCCTTTACACTGCGGACATCCCCACCCATCCTAATACCCTACTGGCCCTATTTGCAGATGACAAAGCGATCCTCACTTCCCATCCTGATCCTAAAACCGCTTCCAATATTCTACAAAACCACCTAGTTGCCATTCAGCACTGGTGTAGCAAATGGAGAATTAAGATAAATGAGTCCAAATGCGTACAGGTAAATTTTCAACTAAGAAAAGATTCCCCCTCTAATGTCACATTTAATAGTATACCTATACCCCTCCTTGATTCAGTCCGTTACCTTGGGTTCCACCTTGACTCACGACTTAATTGGAGCCAACATATAAAAATCAAACGACAAGAACTCAACAGGCGCTACGGACTCTTATACAGACTAATAAACAGGCGTTCAAAGCTCACAACAGAGAATAAACTGACTCTATATAAAACACTAATACGACCGATCTGGACATACGGTGCAGAACTCTGGGGTGCCGCTAAGCCTTCCAATATCCAACGTATTCAATCCTTCCAATCCAAAATCCTAAGAGTTATTGCAAATGCTCCATACTACGTCTCGAACTCTACCCTACATCAAGATTATAATATCCCATTCGTCCAAGACTTCATCTCCACTCGCTTCAAGCTCCTCCACTGTAAACTCCAATTTCACCCTAATCCATATGCCCACTCCCTGTCATCGGACTCCAACCCCTATGATCCACCCCGACGACTAAAAAGAAGATGGCCCCGTGACCTCCTGGGGACATAATCTGTAAATAAATTGAGAGTGGTGTCATTGGCCACCTTCTCTCCTCATGTGATTGATATTGTATTGTATGAATAAACAGGTTCAATATGCATCAGTTAGACTCAATAACTTAAGAAGAATTAACATTCTTTGAATTCTATCCTCCATGCTTTTAACAGCTGTTCATAAACCATTCGTCGTTGCTGCTTTATTAGGTGGCATCTGCCTACCTTAACATATGAATGATGGAAATCCCGATTTTCCAATAGGCTAAGGAAGTGTCAATGAAATTGGTATGAGTAATAAACTTTATATTCATCAGAGACCTAAGAAACAAGGGTAGTTAAAACAAAAAGAAAAAAAAAAGAAGCAACAAAAATAACCGCGTGTAAGCTCCGATCTCTGGCAGGGTGGCTACTTCGTCTGAGCGAAAAGTTCTTCAGAATGGATCAGGCACACGGGCATCAAAGGTCATATTCCGAGTAGCGAAGAAGCGAATTGTTAAACATAGATCCCCGTTTCATGTTTCGTCAAAGCTTTTGAAGTTTCTTCCGAAGTGGTCTTAATCCGCCTCAGTTATTCCTTTCCTTTTAAATGTTATTTTTCTCGGCATTCGAGATCCTCCTTTTCGAGGGTAGTCCAATATTATCTTCACACGCGATCTACAGGAACAGTTTTATACCTCAGTTTAACGTTCAGGTTTCTTCTTTCTTCTTTATTCTTATTTCCTTTGAGAATTTAGCAGACTTAAGGCTACGTTAAACGGTAAAATTCTTTTAAATATTTCTTCTTCCATCATCTTAACTCTCTCATTTCCATCTTATTTCTATTTTCCACAACACCGATATAATTTTAGGTATAATTTCTATAAAATTATATTTGTATTTACTATTCTTGTATTTTTTACCTTATCACGGTCGTTCGTTTTCTACATTACAATTTTCCTTCATTCAAATTATTTGAAAAATGTATATAACATTATTAAACATTTTATATAGAATGGCATTTGTTTGGTGAAAGAATTGGGGAAAGTATATTTGGATGGATTTCATAAGCAGCTTTGACAAGGTAGACCAAGAGTTATGGGTCTGTAGTTTGGAACTGACGACTTGTGTCGACCCGATTTGTGTATTACAGTCAAAAGAATATGCCTGGTGTGTACTAGGCTTGGAAGAAATGAATATATCTATATATTTTCTTTCTATTTAAGTTTTTTTTTCTTGCAACCCAGGGTTTATATTTAGAATTGAGGCCAATATGGAGCAAAAGTCTTCAATTAAGAGCAAATTTTTGGATCTATCCGAAGAAGAGTACTGTTTGTCACACATAGTTAGTTCAACACAATTGTACTGTATTTTTTTAAGGTCGTATGCTGAAAGGGGGCTCGGCAAGGTAAGCCACTCATAAGCTCGCTTTGCAGAATCTTGCACATATATGTAGTAATTCTTAGATGATTTTAGTTTGGGTTCGGTCAAGGTAGATCCAAAAAAAACTAATTTAAAAAATGTATTTTTTAATAAAGGATTAACTGTCAACGTTTCGGCTTACATTGTAAGCCATCTTCAGGGCTGTAGAAATACAATGTGAAGAGAATAAAATAATAATTGCAATTTACATAATAGAGAATTGATTTGTATTTTAATTTTGTCCGGGTATTGCCGCCCTGAGAAGTCAGAAACTACTATCTTTTGTACGTTTAGTATAACTTCTCTATAATAAATAATTCAACAAGGAAATGGAGGAGGGTTTCTTGAGAAAATTAGGGTTGGTCGGCTGGTTTCGAGCATGGCGTTGAGTAAAGTTTGTGGTCTAGCGATTTTCCGTAGTAATTTAGATAGGGCCATTATTTATTGTAATTGTAGTATCTATTTGATAGCTTATGGTCATTTCACCGATTTGTTAGGTTTCCTGTTATGGTGTAGGGCCGATGAAGAGCATTTTTCTACCATTAGGAATTTAATAATATCATTTTCCCGCCAGGATCATTTTATAAATTTCACTATTTTCTCATCCACAGATATCTGTCTTCTCTATCCCCCTTCTCTGCGCTCAATCTCTCTCTCTCTCTCACTCAGGCACTCACAAACGAATTTACTTTCCCTCTCGCTAGCCCTTCCAAACTCGTATCTTTTTATCTGACTCACTTTTCCCTCTCGTACGCAGACATCTCTCACCCCCCCTCCCATGCCGTTTATATAGACCCACACACTCAAGGGGCATTTGATGTGCGCACAATTTCTCTCAGGATATCTCTTTCTCTCTCACTGAAACGAATTCCTACGCACTCGCCCTCTTTGTCACCGGCCCCGCACCCCCTGATATATGTACGTATAATAAATTCTCAGACGTATCCCACTAAATCACCGCTCTCCCAAGTCCACATTCTAAATCAGTACAATTTCCTCACCAAATTGTCCAAGATTCCATGCAGACATTAATCTAACTCACAGCTAGAGTGGTTTGTACATTCATAGTATGTCTACTATTTGCTTAATGGCTTATCATTTTATTGTTATGAATATTTGCTATCTTTTTTTTTAATGCTGTGCTTAGAAGAGTGATTTCAAATATGCAAAGAAAAATAATTCAGTTTATGTATTAAAAATATTCAGTAAATATTAAAAATATTTATTAAAATGAAGCTTTTTACATTACAGTAATAATACAGGTTAACACTTTGACTTCAAAGCCACTTGGCACTTTCAATATTTGTGACTTGAAATAATGAAACACTTTCCAACAAAGCTTGCTGACTTGCGATTTATCATAGATTTTATGAGCATTCTTCCCTTACTTACTAAGAATTATAGCTGGGGCTTTTGCCAAAAATTGGTTCACGTTTTATATTATGCGCCAACATTTTATGATTTTTTATTTCATATTTCCTTTATTGAAACAGAGTTTATTATTTATATCTAGTTTATGTCTTGTTGCATATACGATAAATTTGACTAACCCAGGAATTCTGGCTAACGAGATAAAACTAAGGAAATATTATTTGACCTTTTTTATTTATTTTTCTCTGATTTTTTTCTGCTAAGCAATAATTACTGTCATGCGAGCCCCTAATTTTATTCAATACGCGTATCGTACGCTCAGCCAGCCATAACTCAAGATGAAGGTCAATCAGAAGCTTAAATCGATGAGATCGCTCGACGAATTGATGTAAAGATTAGCTAGAAGTTAAGGAATCGTCTCTATACCTGCTTAAGGAGACAGCTACACTTCCAAGTCAAACTTTTATCCCAGGAATGACATGTGATCTCCCTTTTCTAAGATACAGCCTCCGAAGACTTTCCCTATAATTCCTGTTCTTGATGGTTACGTCTCCTTTTTATGAGAAACATATAGCATTTTTAAATAATAATTATATCCAGAAATTACCTCATTTCTAATAGTTTAATAATTAAGCCACCTAGACTTCTTCTATGCTTCTTATTTTTATTTTAAAAATAACACAAGACGTTCACGTAGGCTTCGACGGTCGTCAGAAGTATTTACCGTTTCTTCTTCCGGGTTGGACCGTGTCAAATTGGTGTTATTTGCCGAGAGAATCTCTTTTCAGCCCTGAAGAAGCCATCACATGATGTGTGAAAGCTCGGCAAATAACACCAATTTGACACGGTCCAACCCGGAAGAAGAAACGGTAAATAACACAAGACCCTAAAATCCTATTTCAGAAATTAAAGAAACAAAGACTAGTGACATGCTTATGTAAAATTAAAATTAATAGAGAATTAAATCAATGCAAACAATTACGAATATTAAAAGTCATTCATTGCAACTATAAATAGATATATTATACAACAATAATATGGTATATATTTTTTATACTACATGGACCGCAATAATCATTAGCATTGTACAGTTATTTTTAATCTATTTTAATATTTATTGAGTTAAAAATACATTAAACACAATGTCTAAGTTCCATGTAATATGGTAGTTTTCAAAAACTAAGAAACGTTATTATTATTACTTAGTTCTGTACGCTTGACGGTACAACAAGAATAAATCGGCTATAAAAGTAGGTTAAACGTTGGACAAGTATAACATATATAATAAAATAAAAGTTAAACATATATAACTCTACATAATAGCAACGATTTCATGAATATGGAGCTGGACGCATAAAGCATATATAGAAAAAAATAAATAAAAAAATATATAAATAAATAAAGCTAATGAATCCTAAGATGATTTTAGTTGGGGTTCGGTCGAGGTAGATCCCAAAAAATACAAATTTAAAAAAGTGTATTTTTTTAAAGATTATCTGTCTCTGGTCAAGGTAGATCCAAAAAAAATAGAAATTTAAAAAAGTGAGATAAACGAACCCCAACTAAAATCATCTAATAATAATATCTAGGGTTTAAAAAAATATTCATTTGAACATATTAAATACAATGTTTTCTAGTAGCATACATCTTTACCCAAAAGTTACACAAAACTACTTTAGGATAATTTCATTTAATTGTTAGCTTACATAATGATACTCAGTCAAGTAAAAATTTCTCATAAGACAGACAGAAACATACTACGCTTGAGAGACTTTCATTCATAAGTAATTTTAAAGCAAAGTATTGAAAAATCAGTTTTAAAAAAAAACTTTCTGAAAAAAAAATTATATAGCTTTATAGCTTATTACAGTGTGTTGAACCAGAAGAAAATTACTTTTACTTTTTTGAAGAGACAAGTTTTCATGGTCACGCATCGATTTCCATAAATGTTAGAGACCTTTTAGCTCCTTCATTTGAGATAATCCAACTGGAGTGAAAGCCAAATTAGTTTTTATTTTAATGAAATCATAAGAAAAAGAAAACACCTCTGTAGACTTCAAAGGATTCTTTTTTTTTTTTTAAATCTTATTGTTTTCGACCCACCAGGGAATGTATGAAATAAGCTCTATTGTAGCAGCAAAGTCATCTGTCATTGTCAACAGCGACCAATAAATCCCAACCGCGATGATTATTATACGGTCACAGGTATTCTACTCACGCCAATATTTCAAATCCCCACGATTGGCGACGAGGAGCAGCACAGAATTATTGCATGTAGGAGTCCATTGTTTGAACATCACAATCAATTATGACGCTTTCAATCAGAACAGAGTACAATACGGCAGAGGAATCGATTGATTCTTTGTTGCAACTCATCCATTTTATTGTTCCTGTAGAGGATAGAGGATATGTCAACACATCAATGGACTGGTATACGACTCGAATATATATATATATATAGCAAAGAAATATTTACCCTAAACTTTCACCAACAGAGGCAATACAGGCGTCGAATCTAACAAACAGTTTACCTAAATAAGGCTCACCTGCATACCAATGGATTTTTCTAAAGAAAATCAAGCGCTTCACTTGAAAATAAAACGTGGCTATTAAAAATATATTGATTCTTCATCAATCCAATAAATATTTAATGGTCGAGAAGAGCAGAGAACTGGAGATGAAAAAAAAAAAAAAAAATTCAAAAGGCTGGGTCTCACATGTTCATTAATCATACATAACTCTCTCATACACACACACACATACAAACATATATATAGTTTTGAAGGCCCCTAATTTTTAGCTATACTCTACCATTGCAATTACCTTTAAGCGGTGTAAGTTCCGTAATTTTGATGAGAAAGCAATGAAATAAGCTATTTAATCTTTGGTTTATCCTTCCTGTATCATTATTTGCTGGGGTAAATATTATAGCATGTAACTTCGAGATTTGGACCTATTTATTATTAAAATATAGCAATTAGTTTCTTAGGCTTTTAACTGTAAACCGTCGAATATATTCATCTATTAATGAATTGAGCAGTTTTGGTGGATGAATAAATTTCGATATTTTGTTACAATTCGTGTTATGGAAAAATATGTATGTAACATAATAGGTAAATAATATACTGCTCTTACTTTTGCAATGTTCAAATTTTAAGTATATTTTAAAGATATAGTCATATTAGGAAAAATATTGAAGAACGTAACTGTTCGCTTCCTGCCCTGCCCACTGACATTCTGGAATTATGGAATTCTGGAACGGAGCCTTGCCTTTCCAGTTTGGAAGACCGAATTAGCCATATCCTCCGACCCGCCTTTAATGAAAAAATCAAACTGCTTTGTTCACGCTACTTCTGCGTGAAGGACTTTTTTAAATTTAAGCAAATGTTCTTAACCATTGTGCTCTTCCTTATGTTACCTTTCAGCCCTGAAATATTGAAGAAAAATTACCAGAAGGGATACACAAATAAGTACTACATTCGGTATAGATCGGAAACCAGGATATGTAGTAGTGGTGCCCCACTACCGGCACCAACAAGGAATTATTGTTACAAAGGCGCAGTTGGGATATTTGCATTGGACGCTCGCTCCGGGTTCCGCGGCTAACCTAATTAGTGACCTGGATGCAGTTCCATTTTAGCAAATGGCTTTGCAATCATAAATTCTTTTTCTCTTCAAGCTGCCAGTTATTGCTCTGCCGCAACCCCGCTCTTATTGGAAATGAAGCGAGGGCCAGCCAGCATATGGATGCATTTGTGGTTTCATTCCATCGCCGGCATCTGAGACTACAAATAAACGCAGACAAAACCAATATCCACCTATGTGTTTCCCCCGATCCTATCGTTCGTATTCCCCTGCTTCCAATGGGAAAGCAGAAAATATGTTTTCCCTCCGTGGAGTATCCCATTAATAAAGCTTCATATTTTAACAAATATAATTAAAAAATATAAATTTCAAGAATTTAATTAAAAATTCGTTACACTACATCCAAGATATATCTAGCTCATATCTGTTGAAAATATAAAAGATTTGGGTGAGTAACTTAAACTTTGGAAAATATTAATTTAGTTGTTTGTTTGTTATCCCACGTAAATTTTAAACCATTAATGCGAGGGAATAGAATAAAAATCTATCTGTCTCAGCCAGGACTCGAACCTGGATCTCCTGCTTTCCAGGCACGGATGATACCACTTTGCTGGCTTGGACAGATAGATTTTTTTCTCTATTCCCTCGCATTAATTCTTTAAACTATGGAATTTTCTCGCATTTAATGAAAGGCGCACATAATAGGAATAAATTTGTGACTAAGTTGATCTAGTAAGCTCAAAAAATAAGAAAGAAAAAAGTAAAATCACCGTACCAAATTATAACCCAATCACAAACGGAAGAATGAGTATTAAGGAGCTCAACGATCCAGTTTGATCTATAAACGTTATTATTATTACTTATTACGTAAAAAACATTTATATTTATGTTCAATATTACTATTAAAAATATGATAAAACATTATTTGAACCTTCGATGCCGAAACCTTGATTATTTTCAACTATATTAGGAATCATTTACACAATACTGAATTAATATTAAAAATCGAATTAGGTGATTTTTTAATGGAGGATGGGGTATTATTATATATGCAATACTTTATAATGATGTATGTTATGTTTCGCATCATATTTTTTTTGAAAATGTAAATTATAGAAATCCAGTTTTGGATACAATCTAAAAAATGAAGATGATAATGAAAAAAAAGAAAGTAAAATATCCAATTATTAGAAACATTTTTTAAGTTAATAGTCTTAGTTGTCATTATAAACATTCATTAAAAATAAAATATCAACTACACCAGAAAGACAGCAACTCCCTGGATAGACATTTTAAGTAGGGGGGGAAGGGGAGAGTTGTTTGCACTCACAAAAACAATTAAAAAAAATCATATTCTAAGCTTTAGAAAATAGTTTTTTTTTTTGTTCTGTAGAAACTGTAGAGTTTTTTGTTTCGTATATTTTCTTATAAATGATATATTGATAAATATGTGTAAAAGTGTGTGTGTGTGTGTGTGTGTGTGTGTATGTAAAGGTTGAAGGTTGAAGTGACCCAGTCTATAGCTTCCGAAGCCGCCTGCCTTAATCGTGACCCTTTGACCCTTCTGACCTCTAGAACATGAATCCCCTCAAGCTAAACGTTGTGTGATCGCTAACATATTCAAAGTATTCAATTTGTCCTCACTTTTTGGAGAAGTAAACAGACGACTGGGCCAAAGTGGGACGACGGAAGAAATTCCCACATTCAAGATTCCCTCAGCCCTAAGTCCACGAACGTGCAATGTTACAAGCCCCGGTGTAGCAGCTGAGACCCCACACCACTATTGGTTTAACTCCAACATTTACTAAGCTCCTTAAATAAGCCAGTAGAACCAACTTCACACCTGCCTTCACTCATTAAATCTAAATTCCGTTCAGTTTAAATTCGACATTTAGCTTTGAAGTAAATCTGTAGAACAGTAAATAATTATGTAATTATTTTTCAATAGATTACCATTTTGACTCATATGGTTCAAGCAGTGCCAAGTTTATTATTTTTATTTTCGTGTATACAGTGTATTTAAAGACATAAATTATAATAACTACTAATATTTATGTAAAGTTTTTTCCGGGTTGGACCGTGTAAAGTTTTTGATGGTTGCCAAGCTTTCGCACATCCTTTGATGGCTTCTTCCGGGCTGAATAGAGAATTCTCTATTCAGCCCGGAAGAAGCCATCACAGGATGTGCGAAAGCTCGGCAACCATCAAAAACTTTACACGGTCCAACCCGGAAAAAACTTTACATACATCTGATGACTGTGGAAGCCTACGTGAACAACTACTAATATTACCGTAATAGCTAAAAAGTAAGACAATTTAATTAATTTCAAAATTATAATTTTAAGAAGATATTTACGATCCTCCCATTTTGTAATCCTCTCACTTTAACACCTCATTATTTTTCAATTAAAAGTGAATTGTTTAGTTCTTAAAGGAATGACAAATATAAAATTCAGTATTCTTGAAGATAAAGGGGCGATGAGTATTCTTAAAAATACTTCCCTAATATGAAATTTTCTTAAAAATTCTTATGTTATAAAAAATAGAAAATTATATTTTTTTCATATTATAGCGTACAATTTTTTATTTTATGCANACTTTCACTTTTCACGTATAGTATAACTACTCTTTAAGATTAAGTGCTGTATATCTCAAAAACCAGAGCTAATAAAAATTTTTCAATGTTATTTTCGTTTTTATCACCCCAAAATTAGTAGAAATAGACTAATTTAGTGTAGTAAACATTCAAAAAATATTTTTTTGTTGTGCAGTGTTATTAATCGGCTTGGAAAAATAGTTTTTTTTTATATCGTATTCTTAGATTTCCCTCAGTAATAGAACCACAGACGCACGGAACCCCGCACAAACTATGTTCTTTGTCCTGTTCTTCTTGTCCCTTAGTAAATATATTTATTGTTTTGTGCATGACATCATTAATTATATTTTAATTTAATAACCCATCCTAATAACCCACTACGCAGCCTGAATAGGAAATGGCCGCGTGACCTCATCATTGCCAACACTTCCTATAAGAATTGAAAAAAAAAACAATAAAAAAAATAATTGTAAATAGTTCTTTAGGAGTACTGCCATTGGGCAGCTTCTCCACCAAGCGAAATACTCGCTAGTTTAATTTTTTTTTTTTTTTAATTTTTTTTATTTCCGTAAATGTAATCGGGAAAGGAAATTTAGATTCAACCACATCAGGCATAAAGTGAGAGAAAGCTAAAATATTAATAATAAATTATTTTTCGCGCTTAAATTCTTTTGAATTTATAATTATTTATTTTACTACAGTTTTCATTGATAAAAAAAATTCAAAGGAGCTGGATAAGTGATTCGAAGCAGAGAATGAAATTTTTCCCACAAAACTTTCACAGTACATTTTTCTCTAGTTTTACGGCAAAACAAATAAGGAAAGACAATCATCGGAGAAGAACAAAAACCGACAATTCTTCAATAACCAGCTTGTCTTAGCTACTAATAGACAATAATTATATTGATTGATATGACATTAGAGCAAAAAAAAAATTATTTTTTAGAACAAAGTTGACACACATATAATTCCTCACATATAAGAACACACATACACCCACCCACTCACACATTTTACAAATATACTTAATTACTGAATAATCATATCGTCAACATTCAAGTTCTAATTCAGCCATTTATAAATTCATGAAAAATTAATTATCTACTTTTAATTAAGTCTTAAGCTCTAAAGTAATTTTACTTGATATTACTTTAGCTATATCCTGGGGGATGGTTTTATGGCTCTGGTCCACGAGAGAGGGAGCTGTTAATTTCGACTGGCTCGACAGATGCAATTACGAGAGGAACAAGAACCAAAACCGCCGGTTACTTCGGCGAAGAAAATCTTCTTAATTTAAGAGAAACTATATCAAATTTCAAATTGGCCTGCAAAATCAGTAACTATATATTTACTTGATTAAGCCCGTTCGGAATCCGCCCGAATCATATTTGAGTAGTTTGAGCAACAGACGAAATGCTCTCTTAATTGAAGTTCTTGCGATGAATGAAGCGTGGACTATCTATCTGTGGTTGCAATATTCATTGAAACGGAAGGAACAACGATCTGTTATAAAATAGTTATTGAATCCACATTTAATAACTATATAACCATATTTAAATCCATATGGTTGTTCCTATATAAACAGACACAACCAAAGATAAACGTTTAGTTAAGGAATATTTAATAGAATATGCAAACCCCAAAAAAGAATCATCGCCATGTGCTACAACAAGCTAAGAATCTTTTCGGTGCCAAATACCTGTACATTGCTTCCTCTTTCCGTAGAGCCTTGCGAGGAAAGGAGAGATACTATTTTGATTAGCAGCAAATAGATCTCAGGGAGGTGTAGCTTTTATTTACTATTACCAAAAGTAGAGGATCTTTTATCTGTAAGTAAATACTTATAATTTAAAAAAAAAAAGACCATGAACATTCAATGGGGAGTAAAAAGCAATGGAATGTAAATGGCCTTTGTATGCTCCTAATCTTATTGTAAACTTTAGCAACTTATCTTATTTCCTACTGAAAGATTCTGAAACACGAAAAAACGCGAACTCATGTATCTTTAGCAATAAATGAATTACTGCAATGTACGTTACACTACGTCCAAGTTAATGAGCAAGATATATCTAGCTCCTATCTGTTGAAAAAGTAAAAAATCTATTATGAGATAGTTTGAACTACGAAATTTTCTTACGCTAAATGAATTTCGAACATAATAGGGAATATTTGTTTACAAAATCAGATCTACTAAGCTGAAAAAATAAGAAAAGAAAAAAGTTAAATCACTGTATCAAATTATAAACGAATTGCGTTCGGAATAGTGAGAATAGGGGTACTCACCCCTCCACTTTTATTTATAAATACCTTCCACAATCAATTTTGTTTTTTAAAAACAAGTCAAAGACTGTGATATCCATATGATGGCAGATAGCCATTTTCTTTTATATCATACCTATTAAGTATAAACATAATCTTCCCAATACTATAAAAAATACAATTATTTGAAATCAGTTCACTTCTAAAGTAAACCTTCGATGTCAAAACCTACATAAAATTATTCCAGTGTATTTTATTTGCCGGATATCTACCTATCTGTATAGATACATTATACTCAAAACTTTAAAGAGAAACAAGGGATTGGGCATAGATTAAATATTCCTTTTTTATCTTAGCAGAATTTAGTGTAGGTTCGTATGAGGTTATGCAAGGTCGTAAAATTTAACATCGCATGCCAAAAAAGGGGTTCTATTAAGAAATTTTTAGGATAATATGTGGAAGAAGCCGTCAGAGCATGTAAATACTAAATTTTTGTTAGCTATAAAGTCAAAAGATACCGAGAATCTAATATGGAATATTAAATAACATCCAAAGACGGTAAGGAAAAACCTATCTACAGAGTTAACGTTGTTTTTATGTTCAAAGTTGTTGTTTTTTTTTATTAGACCTTATAGCAGGGTATCTTATCATAGTAAGCTTTATGTGTAAAAATATCATCAATATAAATATGCAAAATAATTTACACCAATAAACTTTCTCTAAAATGAATTACAGCGAAGAAATAAAAACAAAATAGCAATAGAAATTCTAAATACCGAATTTGTTTTCTACGTTCTAAAAAGAAGAAGGACCTAACCTTCAAAAAAAGTTTTCTTTAAGATTTTTTCCTAACGTTTGTCATAAAAAAGTTAAAAACATTAGAGAACTAAATTTTAACAATTTACGCTCTCTAGATTTCTCATAACGCTAAAAACGAAGTCATTATTATATTTAATATAACTCAACCTCCAAACCCCTATGACCCTGCCCAATTTTAGAAAGATAATCTTTTTTATTTTAAAAAGAGAGAGAGAGAGAGAGAGAGAGAGAGAGAGAGAGAGAGAGAGAGAGAGAGAGCGTGGGAGATTCTGCTAAGGAGTTTTTGCTAGAGGAGTATGAAGGTAATTTATGCTGAGGGTTTTTAAGGATTCAGACTAATGTTATGAGATACCATAGGCCTAAACTTTTTGAAACAAGAAATTTCGGAGGGACGGGAGCAAAGTAAAGAAATAGTGAGTTCTGTATGGCTAGTAGCTTTTAGATAGAATTTATTGATAATGAAATAAAAATAAATTGTGGGGGACGTGAATTTTATCATAATAATCATTATGTTTATCGCTTTATGGCGGAAGTAAATTCGATTAATTTTCTTTTGCTTTTAAATCTCTTAGTGTATCTGTTGAGATGAAAACTCCCCAAAGAATACCATAGCCATGTTTCGAGCTAGTAAGATCAAATAATGCATTTGCCGTAAATCCATCACTACTGAATGAGAAATGTTTGCAGTTTACGCTTTGTGCGAAAAGATTTTCTCGAAGCATATCTTATGACTGTTTATACGTAAGCAGGTAAATCCAGCTTCATTAGGAGAAGGCGATTGCTGAAACACTCTTCAAGAGTGTGCAGTGTCTTACCTCGTTGGCCGGGGGTGGAATGAAGAAATTCCCGAACGGCGGTAGAGTGGAGGGGAGGGGGGGTTCCACTCGAGATCGCAGCACCAAACATTTACCCCCGATGCGAGCCGAGATAACACGAGCACTAGGACAACAACCCCCTCGTGTTTTCAGCACACACCGCTTATTTAGGCAGCGACCACTCTCGTCTCTCCTCTGCCAGTCAGCCATTAACTTTCATCACACCCTTAGCCAAAAAGCTGTCTAAGCCCCAATAACTTTAAGACTTGGAGAATAATCCTATATATATATATATATATATATATATATATATATATATATATATATATNATATATATATACACATAAATGTAATAGATGTATTTTTTTTAATCAATCCCTTCTGTTTGGAAGTAAGTTATTGAATGTAGATAATTTGTTGAGTTCGGACAAGGTTAATAAAAAGGATACAATTTAAAGAAATGTATTACTCATGATCTGCCGACGTTTTGGTATACATTGCAAACCATCTTCAGGGCTATCATGTAGGCGAGAGGGGATTTGTTGTCACCTGAATCAAATGTTCATGAGGGTCATGAATCACTGTCATGAACATTTGATTTTTTTTCTGCACTTAGCATTTTTTTTTTAGAAAATTCAACGTGGGATTACATACCACAATTAATTTTATTATCATCATTTAAAGGTTATTGAATTTTGTTAAAGAGGAAAATGAACGATGCGAATAACTTGCTCGTTCAGCAACTTCGATATGAAGTAGTATTGTCAAAGACCGGCGCTTCGATTGCTTTATTTTAGTATAGTTTTTAGTAAGCGAATTTTTTTAAAAGGCGGAAAGAAAGAGCATCACCACCTAGATTTTTTTAGAGTTAAAATCCGAATTCTACAAAAAAAAAAATAATAATAAAAATTTTGCGCGAGACTTTTATACTTTCAAGTGAACTATTAAACCAAGATATTTTCTAGATCTATATAGATTTATCGATAAACTCTTGATTTATTTATTTCATTTTATTCAATTTTAATTTAAAAGCTAATATACTAATATTTCATTCGAATTTATTTGCACTACTTTTCCAAGTTAGTATAACACAGTATTACTTAAATGATACTCCGCAATGAGATTAATTAATGAGATTAAAGCGTTAAAACGCAATTAATCATTAATTATTAGGTCACAATTCCATTTCAGTGATGAGCCACAGTGTGTAACTAAAATTTTTTTTTAAACAATAAAAGAGAATTTATATTGTAACAGTCTTTGTTAATTATATGTATAATTTATAATGCAATAATTTCCTTCCTGTGTAATTAAAAGAGCAATAAATATAATTTTGAAACACTGGATTGAAGAGAGAGAGAGAGAGAGAGAGAGAGAGAGAGAGAGAGAAACGGAGACAGAACAGGGGCGGGGGCATTAAAAATTTCTTACGCTCTTATTTAATCATTGAAGAGATTCTTGAGTTGAAGTACTCTTCTCTTAATTATTATCTTTGTTTCTCTTTTCTCTTTATTATCATTTTAAATTGAGTAAAGGAGTTGAATATTTAAAATAGCATTTATTCAATTCATTTTCAATTAAAACATTAGTGAAATTGGCTTACTTTAAACTTCCACCTTAAAAAGACTGAATGAGAGAAAGAGGAGAGAGGGAGAGAGACAAAATTAGTAAATAGAGCAAAAGGAAAAGAGCAGATTGGATGATGTCAGTTTTTATTCACTATTGATGTACAGTACAAAGAAACTTTGAAAATTGGGTTAACAAATTCAAATTCATTTTTAAAAGTCGTCAAAAACGTTAAATACATGTAGACTTTGTACGATTTAAGAGTATTAATCGTATAAAGCCTGCATTTATTTTATTAATTTAACTTATTAATAATAATAAGTTAAATTAATGAATTATAAAACTTGCAAAAATAAGTTTTTATTATTTATATTCTACAACAGTGTTAATAATAAAGTATTTTTAGAAAGCAATCAAATTTTTAAAAAAACTAGAGTTACTGTGTTCTCTATTAAAAAGAGAATTTGAAATAACAATTTGAATAATTTTTTTATTATTTTCCTTCTGATAGAGAAAAACAATTTAATATTCAATTTAATCATAGAACAATCAGTGTTTCTTTGACATTGTTTCTAAAAAGTCATTAGTTAATAAAAAGAAATCAGTGAAATGTAAATTTATAAAAATAAAAAATCCGTCACGTAGGAGCTAAGCGGAATTCCTGTCACATATTCGTAACTTTTTCGTAACCTTAAAGATAACAATAATCTTTTTTAAAATTCATTCTTCCTTTTAGTCCTTCTTATCAGTCATCAATAAAATTATCCAACGGATTGCAAAAAAATAAAAATAAAAATAAAATAAATAAATTACCGTATTATAAATACAGACTCTAGAGCACTTAGTCGCTTAAATGGATAGATTGGAGGGTGAACTGATCTTCATTATATTTAAAAAGAAAAACTACCTGTAAAATAGTATATATATATANTATATATATATATATATATATATATATATATATATATATATATCCTAAGAAAGGTTCTTGAACAACTGAAGAAAAGCAGGACATTTTTCTACCGTGAATACAGATTGTTTGATTGTCGATAGGAGAAAAAAAAATAATTTCCAGATAATGAAATGGATAATTTACTATAAATAAAAATTAAACCCTCCTTCGGCTTACATAGACAAAGTAAACCTTTCTTTATTTCTAAAGTGCCCGGGCCTTGTACAGGTTTTATGATGCTGTGTAGAACTACCAAGTCAGGTCGAGCGTTTACTGAGATTTGCCACTATCATACCTTCTATTATCCGTCTTCATTGGTTTCTGCAAACCATCTTCAAAGATGGACAAACTTATTGGTTTGCAGAAACCAATGAAGACGGATAATAGAAGGTATGATAGTTCTATATTCATTGGCAGTGAAAAAAACCTTTTAGATTTGCCACTATCGTTAAGAAATGGCTCTCACCACATGTCTTTAACTGTTTTTATAAGAGTTTTAGAAGATCTAAGGTAGAATATAAATTGAAGAACGGTTTTTAGTGTAGTAATATAAGTAGTCCAATTTATTACAATTACTTTTTAGAATAAGTTTCTATTTTATCAAACAAAGGCGATCAATCATCCATGTCCTCAACTTTTTCTTCTCTCAACAGAAATTCTTCAAATCCCCCTTTCTGAATCTTAGAGTTCTGAGGGAAGACTTGAGCGAGAGTCCCTCCATCCTGACTGCTGTCGAAGGGAAGGAAGTTTCTTCAAACTGTGCAAAGAATGACCGAGAAGGAAATTTTTCAATCAAAGTTTACCCCCCCCTCCTCACCACCATTACCCGTGGCCATTGCTCCAACATCACCCCCCCCCCCTTCAAAGAGAGTATCCTGCAGTGAAAGAGGGGAGAAGAAATGGTTTACGCACATTCACTTACGCATATATCTCATTTGTGAGAACTGTACAAAGTCATTCTTCATCTTTCCAGAGAAGAAGGCTCTTTCTGTTAGGTAAAGCCAACGAGGAAAGCTAGTAACAAGAATCCCCCGTAATGGGATTCAATCTCAAATTGAACATTTTTCCCATCTCCTCAAATTTCTCATTTCCTCGCCGTTCTTTTTAGAGTAATTTTTTTTTTTTTATCCTTTAATAAATGTTGTTACCTAATCTGATAATGAAAGTTATTGATCTCTTGAAAAGACCCATCTTTTCAGCATTACAAAGTGGCACAACTCTTATTCACTGAAAAAATATACAGGTGAATATAATTCTTCTTCTTGGCGACCTAAATACGAAATCTTTCAACTTCTGTTCCTTTTTAATTAATGAAAAAGGTTTTTCTCATCCTCATTTTTTTTAGAAGAAATGAATCGTTCGCAAGTGATGGATAGTCATTCTGTAGAAGAAGCGTTACTGCAAATCTTGCTAGCGTCTCTGTCATGGTCCGCTTTGATAATTAAGAAATATGAATGATAAAGTGTCATGAAGGGGGCTGGACGGGAATTTTAATTCCTCTCGAAGCAATGGCTTTTACCCAACCAGGGGGCTTAACTAGCGGGCGGTTTTGTAGGCCTCCTTCTTCAGGCAAAAAACTTTGTCAACTCTCCTAAATCACCTTACTCCCAACGAGTCGAGCCAATTTAAGTTTTTCTATTATTTAAAAAAAAGATGCGGTCACTCTGAGAGCATCCAAGAAGATAAAGTAGGTCGCCATGGGAAGAACTCCTGCCGTTAGAACTGCATGCCTCCTGACGATCTGTTCGCAGTAAAGAAGAAGAAGAAATATATTTTTATTCTTGGCCCAAAACAGTTGTTTTTTACACAAGATGGATGATATGGTATGTATACAATAAATACTATACTATTTACACAAGAAAGCAAAAATACAATAAAATTATTTAAGTATTATATGCTGATATAGTCTAGGTTTGAGGCGTCGCTGGGTGACTGCTCCTGAAGACAGCGGCAGACGTTAATGGTGTTTGTAGGTGAGGTCCTGGATGTGAAAAGAGATGGGCTCAACTCCCAGTTCCCTCCTGATCTGCTGATTTCTTACGAACCAGGGTGCATTGAGTATCATGCGAAGAATGCGGTTTTAAAATGTTTCCAGTCGTTTGATGGTCTTGTTACTGGCGAAGGGCAGGAGTACGTCAGTATTGAGCGGATCAGCGACTTGTAGAGTAGTGAGCTCAGGGAGTGTTTAAGTGGGGTTTTTTCTGTTTATTAGAGGGTAAAGTAAAGTTAGTCTGTGATGGGCTTGTGTCAGTTTAGTTTTTACATGGAGCTGCCATGTCAGTTTAATATCAAAGTGTAATCCAAGATATCTGACACCCAGGTTCGCAGTAAAGATATTTATTTTTCACTTATAGCTGGTGATTGGCATATGCCGGCATATTTTTGTTATGACAAAGAACTTTCGCCTTATGAAAATGTCCGCCAACTAAAATACGCAAACTGACAATATCTCCGAGTAAAGCTGGACTTGGGCGAAAGTAAAACGTAAGATTGCAAACAGTGTCGTTAGAGGAGGAAAGAGAAACGGAAGCGCTCAGCATACATAATACAATTTTCTAATATCATTTGAAAGTCTACCGCAAAATTGTTGGAAAAATAAACATTATATACATTTTTATTATCAAATGTATATTAACTAAGATTATATTTTTTCTTGATCTAACCTTAATTAACCAAATTAATTAGACTTATTGCATATCTCTTACTAACAGTATGAATTGTACTTCCCTCAAACTATTTCGCTTTCATTACCCTCAATGGCGTAATTAAAGATTTCTCCACAAAACATTTTGCACTTTTATTTGCATGTTCCATCACTTGTAGTTCTTGCCTCCGATTACACTGAACAACAAAGTTTTTGTTTCGGGGTTAAATTAGCTTATTTTAATGTATTTCCACGTGTTAAAACCGAAAATGACCATAACAATTATATATTAGCTCTTGTTTTCAAGATATAGTATCATTCTATTATATCTCGATTAATGATTACCTAGGGCGGGACTCGAAACACCAACAGTTGGTACACATGTTTGTTTACATAACACCCCTCTCATCAGCTGTTCATAAGTAGTAAACATAACCTTTGCGAGTTTGTCAATTGTACGCA